>PJEM01005285.1:78416-133823 GCA_004023845.1 Helogale parvula
GGGGGGGGGGGGGAGGTCCTCGCTGCTCTGCCCGACACGCACCCCTCACACCATGCCCCCTGCAAACTCCCGACCCGCCTCTGCTGGCCTCCGCATCCAGGGCTCTGTCACCTGCGACGGGTCCTGGGACAGCTCTGGAGCCGCCGCCGCCGCCACCGAGCCTGAGTCTGGGGAACACAAGGCCGGGTCACTGAGCACCCGCCTCGTGCTCTGAGTGCCTTTCTGGTGGTCCTGAGTGCCCATCGCCCCCGGGCCCGCCCGCAGCAGGGGGGAGGAGGAGAGGGCTGTAGGCCGGTGCATCCCCAGTCCTGCCCGCAGCAGGGGGAGGAGGAGAGGGGTCCAGCCTGGTGCATCTGGGTGCTTCCATTTCAGGCACTCGGGTCTTGGGGTTTTGCGTGTACCGACCATAAAGACGATGAACTCACTCTGATTATCGGCATCTCAACACGTCTGGATTGTTCTGGCCGCATGGACGGAGCCCAGCAAGCTGGCCTGGCCGGAGGGGTGCGTGCAGCCCGAGGCGGCCGGAGTCGGGTGCGGGACGCGCCCCCAGTGCTGCGCGCAGGCCGTCCTCCCCCCGCTGGCTCTGACGCACCCCTGCCCGTGCCCCGTTGCCCAGGCTGCTGGGTGCCCGCCAGGGGCCCTCGCGATGGCGCGGCGCGGGCTGGCATGACGGCCACACGCGCCACTCCTGGTCTCCCGCAGCGCTGCTCTGACGGCGAGGACCGTGACGACAAAGTCCACGGGACTGAACGAGAACGGGTCAAATGCGGGGAAATTTTATGGGAAAAAGAAGGGAAAACAAGGCAAAAACAACAAAACGAAGAGCCGTGAGGAGTCGGACGACAGGCGCTGCGCTGGGGGAGCGCTGGGTCCAGGATGACGTAGTGACAGCAGCGAGGCGCTGGGGGCGGAGCAGCCAGGAGCCCGCGCTTCCGAGCAGCCTCGCCTCGGGGCAGGCTCTCTGCTGTCCCCACCTATTTCCGTAAAGCCAAGGAGAAAAGGTTTTCGCAAGGGGCCCCGAGCGCCTCCCGGTGTCCTGAATGGGGGGGGGGGGGAGGGCGTGATCTCCTGCGGTGTCACGGCCGCCCCGGGAGGCAGGCTGTCCCCGCAAACACATTAGACAATCCCCACTTAAAGGCTGTCTTTGCCCAGGATCCATCACAAAAGCGCTTCTGCTAAGAAAGCACGGTTCAGCCAAAATCCAGTGTTTTTTTTTTTTAAGAGCAGAAAAGTGGAGCAAAAAAAAAGAAGAAACATGGGACGTTTGGCAAACCAGCGTGAGCGTCTCTGTCACTGTGCGCGACGCAGGCGGGGACAGCTCCTTCTCCAGGGCCGGTACCCCAACAAGACCGTGCGGAGCGAAGGGTGTCCTCCCGCGGGAAGGGGTGAGGCCGGAGAGGCAAGGAGGACACAGCAGTGACGTGGGCACCACGCACTCACACCGGCTCTCTGCCACGGATGACAGCGCTAGGCTGTGACAGCAATGTGCACCCAGGGCACCGAGCTTGCTGGCTTCTGCCCTGCACTGGTACCAGACCCAGGACCCAGGACACCAGGCCGTGTGCGGCACCGGACCCCTGCCAGGGCCTCGCCCCTTCACCCCCTCCTCCCCAATCCTAAACCACCAGCCATCACCCGTCACCCCCACTTGGTCCCCTTGGGCCTCTGAACGGCCACAGAGGAGCAGCACGGTGGTAACACCCAGAAGGCAAAGGGACCCAGATGGAGCAGGGCTGGGACATGTCAGCCGTGGGCCACTGGCTGGCCCTGCTCACAGGAGGCCCCGGGCAGTGACAGAGGCTCAGCCGCCCCAGAGCTGCTCACACAGCGACGCTCTGCCCAGCCCTCCGCACGGGCCCCTTAAGCTCCACGGGGACCGGAGTGGCACGCTGTCACATGTCGGTGACAGCCGGGAGACACTCAGGCTGAGGCTCCTCCGTGCGGCCACCTGCCAGGTCGCGGGCCCTCTGCTGCCCGCCCAGTGCCACCATCTCGCCGGCAGGTCCCAGACGCAAGCCCTGCAAGCGGGAGGCGGCCTGCTGGGCGGGGGCCGGGGCCTGGACGGGCCGGGGGGCCCAGCGCCGCGGCCCCGCCACGGGAGCCTCTGGGGGATGGCGCCGACCTCTCCGACGGCTCTCTTCAGCTCGCTCACTGGGGCGTCCCTGGGAAGGTTCCCGACGCACAGTGTCGGCGGCAGGCGCGGAGCAGGGTTCCGGCGGGGGTGGGTCCCGGGGACCCCGGACGCTGCTCGGGCGAGCTGGCTGCTGGCTGCCGGCCTCCAGGAGGGGCCGGGGCTCATCCCGGAGGGCGACGTCCTTCCCAGCCCGCTGCTCTCGGTAGCGAAGGCTCCGGAGGACTGGGATTTTCCCCATCATCTCACTGCTGATCTGAAAGAGCAAAGCAGGTCCAGCCTTGCTGCGGGGCAGCGGGGTGGGGGTTCCGAACTGGGTCAAGGACGGAGGAGAAATCCAAGTTGCACAGGGGCCGCTGCCACACGCGCTCAGCTAAGCGGTCTCCGCCCCGCTGCCCCGGGGCCACCCTGGCCCTATGGGAAGCAGGACCCTCGGGCCCCGCCCTGCCCCCGCTTAAGTGAGACCCGGGATCCCCGGGGCCGCGTCGGGCCGTGCCCCACTTGCCTGGCAGCTGGCGGGAACGGACCGGTTTTCTCTGCTCTGGGAGCAGAAAACCAAAGGCCTCCAATGCAGAAAGTGGAGGTGAGGTCAGTGGAAGGAAGGTTCCAGGGTCACAAGCGGCAATCCCCCTGGTGGCCTCCAGGCCAATGGGGGTTTCTGCCTCCCCACCCTTTGGTGGGGTGAGCCCGGCTCCCCGGGGTTCCCCCTGCTTCCCACTCCTCCGGGGACCAAACCTTTCAACATGTTGCCAAAAATGCAGAACCAAGGCAAGTCTGAAACAGAATGCTATCGAGCTACAAAGTTAACACTACACAAAACTGTTACGTCTCAAGCTACAAGTAAACACTTTAACAAAGTTACAAAGTGACACGCACACAAAAAAGGTTAAGTCTCCACCAACAGGATTTCTATACAAAGGACACGCTTGGCCTTTTGGGAAGCTGAACGATGGAGGCAGTGAAAGCACCCCGAGATAGGAGGCAGGTCCCCCTCGAGTACTGGGGTGGACAAGTGGGGCCCGCGCGCAGGAGGGGACTGACTGGAGCCGGCTTGCAGCGGGGCGGCCGGGGGCCCCGCGCTGCGGCAGCCCTGCGGGTTAGGCTGAGCCTGGACGACGAAGCCCAGGACCAAACCCGTCTGTTCAGAGAAAACCCGCTCCTTTCTAATGGTCCCGCTGCTGAGACGCGAAGAAACCGGCAAAAACCACGTCGGTGCCATGGACATGTGCGTGAGAGTGGCTACTCTTTTCTAATCAGAAGTTTTTCTTCCACTTGACCCTTGGCAATTCTTCTGAACTGATTCGTGCCAGGTGGCAAGGCCCCAGGCCAGCACCCTAGAGGCTCTGGTCCCCAGGAATCCTGAAGATGATCTGGCCCAGCAACCAACAGCCCCCAGGCCCCCTACCTTCTCAAAGAGTTCACGTGCTTGTGTTCTTTCAGAATCTTTCAGATTTAAACTGGTCATAGTTAGATTCTCTTTAAGTTTTTTTTTTTTTTTTTAAGGAATCTCTATGCTCAACATGGGGTTTGAACTCACGACTCTGGGATCAAAAGTCATATGCTTTTTTTTTTTTTTTTAAGTTTATTTATTTTGAGAGATGGAGAGAGAGCGCGCATGCTCGGAGAGTGAGCAGGGAAGGGGCAGAGAGGGAGAGAGAGAATCCCAAGAACTCCCACAGAACTCGATCTCACAACTGTGAGATCATGACCCGAGCTGAAATACAGTTGGACATTTAACTGACTGAGCCACCCCGGCACCCCAAGTCGCATGCTCTTCAAACAGAGCCAGCCAGGTGCCCCCAAACTGGCCATACAGATTCATAAGGATGTCTTTTAGTTATTAGATCTAGTATTAGAAAGGACGTCCTAACTCAAAGTCACAGTTGCCATCGGAGGAGACGTGTGCCTACGGACTCAGAGGACACACCGGACGTCATCCCACTGGACAGCAGCGAGGCCAGACCCCCCGCCACCCCGCACTTCCGTCAGCCGGGCTCGGGGCGCCCAGCGATCGCCGATGAAACGCCCATGTGCCTGCGGCCGGTGGAGCCACAGGGCTCCCTCGGGCCACAGCTAGTGTCCTCAGGAAGCCCGGCCCGGGGGAAGGGCCTCCACACCCAGGCAGCAGAAACCCATTTTAAAAAACATGTCACGTGGAGCAAACACACAGCCCCTCCCACCCCGCAGGGAGCAGCGTTCTCCCACATGGGCACACACACTATAAATAGTGAGCACAGATGTCTTAACACTCTGAACTACGTCTGCCGCACGCACGCACGCACCTCTACAAAGGGAGTGCCCGCCGCGTCCCTCCCATGAGCCTGCTCATCTCAGGACGCTCGGGGGTGGGGACCGACCAGGCCTGACGTCAGCTGGTGCGTCCCCGTCCGCAGGCTCTACAGGGAACGGTCTCTCTGACCACCAGCGGCGTCTGCCTCTTGTGCGCCCTCTGCGGAGCGGCCCGGGCTGAGGCTGCGCCACGGCGGACACAGAGGCCTCTGTGCGCGGGCGCGCCGGGCCGGCCTCCCGCTCAGGACGGGCCCCGCTGCGCTGCGCTCTGGTCCTGGCCGGCGGTTAGGAACATCTGTTATATCTGTCAGTGTGCCACGAGAAATTAAAGATTTTGCCTCCTAATCAAACATAAAACTATATTTCTGCCTTTCAGTGACGCATCATTCCATTAAAAACAGTAGAGCAAGTTTGTTTTCACACGCTAACACCGCTCTTCACCGACGTTCACAGAGATCACGTACAAATACCCATTCTCTTTGAAGATTAAATTCGAAGTCCTGTCCCCGAGAAATACTCGCTGCTTCCGATGCAGATCAAGGAAGAGAGTCCGGTTCTAATCATGCCTCTAGCACCTCTCGCTTCAGAACTGTGATCTGGTCCCTTTTCCGGACTCGTCCGTTACTTGAGCGGAAGGCACAGAGACTTGGGGGGACGGGAGGGGGGATGGTCCTCAGACTCCCTTACTCTGAAATGCTAGGACATGTTTGAGCAGTTGCTGGCAAAGAAACAGGAACACCATGCATGTTTCTAACACGAAATACAATTTCCACAAAAATTATGAGTTGTCACGCATGACACCAACACTTACCACTGACAGAAAATGCTTTTATTTTTCTTAACCTTTATTTATTTTTGGGAGAGAGAGATGGGGGGGCATGAGCAGGGGAGGGGCAGAGAGAAATAGACACACAAACTCTGAAGCAGCTCCAGGCTCCGAGCTGTCAGCACAGAGCCTGACGCAGGGCTCGAACCACAAACAGCGAGATCATGACCTGAGCCGAAGTCGGATGCTCAACCGACTGAGGCCCCCAGGCACTCAGATCAAGAATTCTTTTAAATGCAGGACTGTCCAGTGATCGAGGCGCAGCCCTCCTGAGTGACGGCCGCGCAGGAGCCGCCTGCCACGCGCCTGTGGGCTCCCTCCACGTGCCGTTTTGCACCGAGATGCTCAAAGGTGTCACTTAGCAGAAAAGGCCCCACAGTGCTGCTCCTTTATAAGGACACTCTGACTGTGGGTGCCGAAGGCCCAGGAGGGCAGTGACCATACCCCACCGCTCCATCTGGGAGGGGCCGTGGAAGCCTCCAGAACTACTCAGGGGAATACGTTTATTTCCTGGTGTACAGGACCACCTCCAAAGCTGCACCGCACGTGCCAGCTTCCGTGCGCACCACGCGCCTGCCCGGCCCGCGCTGTTCGGGGACGGGGGACGGCACAGCAGGAGGGCCCACGAGAGCAGGGAGGGCCCACGAGAGCAGGGAGGGCCCCTCCCCAGGGGCCAGTTCAGAGCCACAAGTGGGAGGAGCCCGTGCCTGGCGGCTCCAGGCTCAGCTCCACGCCCGGGTGTAGCCGCGTGGGCAAGGGCGGGTGCTCTGCCAAGCAGCTCAGGTGGCCAGTGCCCCGCCCCCAAGCACAAGACCCCCCAGGCCGGTCGTAGAAGTGGAGGCGAGCGCCCGGGGAGCAGGCCGCCTGGGAGGACGCTCTCGCTACCCGGCGATGTGGACGTGAGAGCGCCTGCTGGGGACTCAGAAGACACAGAGGAGAACTCCACACACACCCCCCTGCCGAGACCGCTACTGCCCACCTCCGCCCCTTCCCACGCGGGCTCCAGCATCGGGGGCAGAGTGCGAACAACACAGCAGACCTGCGTAGACGTGTACTCTGACTTCTCTGCCCGGTATGTCTACACCACGAGCGTTTCCTCACACCATCAATGCTCTGACGAAGTCTGCACGTGCTTCAGTGACAGAGTGGCATCTGGGGCCAACACTCAAGTATTCTTGAGTCAATACCGCGCCCCCCTCCACCTCCCTCCAGCTCAGAAGTCACCGGGGGCACAGGTCCCGGCTGTCCTGCGGTCCAGCCCAGGATGGCAGCGCGAGGGGAGCAGAGGTGCCGGGGACAGCGTGGAGCCCCGGCACGCCGGGTCTCGCAGGCAGCCAGGCCGTCGGCAGGACACTGCACTGCTCAAGTCGCACCCCGACACCTCGCAGCCCGGGAGCAGACCGGCCTCGCGAGGGCTCCGGCCAGAGCCGGGGCCTGCAGGTCACCTGCGCACGGCTGTCCACAGCTGAGCACATCTGGGTCCCTGTCCCAGAGGCTGCACGACCATCTGGGCTGAACGTGCTGCCTGGGGGCTCGTCGGGGGGCGGGGGGGGCCGCCGGTGGACCAAGTCGGGCAGTCGTGACAGCTTGTAGCTCAGACGCAGCCAAGCGCCCGAGGCCGACAGGCCAGCAGGTGAGAGGCCGCCTGAGGGGAAGCAGGAACCCCAGTGAACAGAGCGGACGCACCTTCTCCCTCACCAGGAGGCAGCGAAGGGCGCACGGTGACAAGGCACAGCCACGGAGAGCCTCGGGCAGGGCCCAGTCCCGGCTCAGGGAACAGCTCGAGGGGAACCGTGAGGACTCTGCCGGCACCGAGTGTCCAGGCACGTTTCTCACCGGTACTGACTTCCACACGGGCGACAACGGGCAAGTTCAGGGGGCGCCTCTGTGCTCTGCCCGTGGGGTCAGCGCCGACAGCGCTCCACGCTACCGATAAACCAATGGGGAGGGGGCTTGCAGAGGGCGTGCCAAGGTCACGGGTACAGCGACTGAGGCGTGGCGGTGGCTGCTAAGCTCTGAGCTACTGCGCCACCTGGTCCCCGTCTTTAAATCCACGAAGCACAGGGAAGAGGACAGGACGGGTCACAGGGCCACTGCCCAAAGCAACCACAGCTGGACAGCAGAGCCCGAGGCCGCGGACCCCCAGGCCGGAGCCTGGCTCGCTTCTCTCAGAAGGTGGGGCCAAGGCCGGGAAATCAAATCCTGCCCAAGAACGAGCAGGAAGAACGGATCATACTTTGTACACAGTATGTCATAACCTCCGTCCGGGAGGCCTGCGACGTCTAGAAGAAACCGGGGCTCCAGGTGTCCCACAGAACAGGCGAGGCGAAGCCGGGCTTCTCGCTGCTGCCCGACAATGAGCCTGCGGGCAGAACATGAGCAGACGGAGACGCCTCGTGCCCCTGACAGCGCCTGAAGGATGGCCACAGCCGACGACCGAGCTTCCTCGCCCTCCCCACGTCCCGGTGGGTCCAGGGGTTCCAGACGTCCGTGAAGACCCTCGGGCTGCGCACACGGCAAGCCGGAACACAAGCCCCGGGGGCTGGAGGGAGGACCGGGTGGGAAGGGCCGCCCCGGGCCGAGAGAACTGAGAACACAGACCCACAATGAGGAGTGGGCTTTTAAGAGTCTGCGATCCTTGGGGCGCCGGGGGCTCCGCTGCTCAAGCACCCGACTCTCGACCTTCACTCAGGTCGTGGTCTCACGGTTCCTGAGCTCGAGCCCCATGTCGGGCTCTGTGCTGACAGCACGGAGCCTGCCTGGGATTCTCTCGCTCCCACTCTCTGCCCTCCTCCCTGCTCACGCACGTGCTCTCTCTCTCTCTCTCTCTCAAAATAAACAAACATCAAATCAATACGTAGATAAAAGTTTGTCAATCTTGGGGCACCCAGCTGGCTTAGTAGAGCACACGACTCTTGACCCTGGGGTTGTGAGTTCAAGCCCACACGGGGTATGGAGCCTACTTAAAAAAAAATAAAAAATAATAAAGATAAAAACAAAAGTCTGAGGCTCTTGCTCAGGCCCCATCAGCAAGTCCATCTTCCAGGACGGGGCTGAGACGGCCGGGGCCTCCAAACCAGGCCAGGCCACACGGCCCATCGCACACCGCACGGCTGCGTCTCCGGAATCTCCGGTTTGTCTGGTCTCCTCCTATGTGAGAGGAGTCGTCACCACCCAACGGGGCGATAGCACCACCTGGTGACGTTTCTCTCTGGTTAAACCAGCAGCATGCGACCACGGCTCCGCGGCACGGTCTCCGAGCGGCTGCCCAGCATCTCCCTGACGTGGGCTGTGCACGGCCGTCATCGGCGGAGCGCTGGCCTCCAGGGAGCCACAGCCTCACCCCCGTGACCTGCGCGTCAGCCTCCGCTTACAGAGACGCGTGGCCCCGAATTCTGCGGTAAACCCGAGTTCTTGGGAAAGACCCCGAGGCACATTTCAGTATTCGCTAAGGGCCCACTGGCTTCCCCACGGCACTCAGCACGCACTCGAGACCCACGGGCCCCCTGCGGGCCACGCCCGCTCCTCCTCCTGCCTCCGTCAGGGCTACGCTAGGAGTGCGGGCCCGGGCGGGCGTCCGTGGAAAGGCCACTGGGCCGTGGCGCTCCATTTCGGCGTCAAGCTTGGCGGTGGAGGTTCCTGGTTTTCCGGGCCCAAGGGGAGGCCGCTTGCTAACTCGGGGCACGTCAGGTCTAGGGGTGGCAGACGTGGGACGAAGGCTTCGATCCACACGCAGTAAGTACAAGGGCCCCGTCTCCTCAGGAGCTCCGGCTGTGCGCCGGCCGGCGGGGCCCTACCCTGCAGGCTGGCCCTGGCCGACCACCCACCGCGTGCCACGCCAGCTGTGCGGTCGCCAGTCACCGAGGCGTCAGCTTCCGAGGGCCGTGGGCACTGCATGGGGACCCAGATCACACGAGACCATCTGGTCTCCCAATGGGCGAGCCGACATGGCACCGGACGCCGTGGCCTGGACGGCGGCACACAGCTCTTCCTGCCAGTGACAGCTGGTGCGCTGCCACAGGGGACCTCGCGCCTGCCTGCCTGTCAGAATCACGCAGTTTGCGGAGCTCAGCCTCGGGCTCCTGTGACCGTCACGTACAGACACGCCAGGCCCGGGGACGGACGCCACACCAGAGGGGCTGCCTCCGACTACAGGCCCCTGCGGCCACGGGACCCACCTTGGACCACAAGATCCCCGTCGGCTTCGGGCGCGCGCAGCCCGTGGCGATGACCCTCGTCGGGGTGACGATGTAGTCCACGGTGAGGTCGTGGTCCTCGAGCAACGCCTCGGGCACGTCGACGACCTGGGCGGACACGAGCGGGTGAGGGAGCAGTGGGCCGGCCGCGGGGAGGAGGCCTCACTGCCGCGCGCCACACGCGCAGCCCCCGCCTCCCACAGCCACGGAGCGACTGCAGAGCCACTCGGTCTCCGTCCTCCCCACCCGACCCCCCTCCACCCCCGGGTGTGGCAGGGGCTCCACGGGGCACGCTCACGGGCCGCACCTGGCAGTCGTGGACGACGGTGACCACGGGTGTCCCCGGGGTGACCGCTCCCATCGACACCATCATGGCGTACTCCAGGTCGGCATAGCCTTCTCCCTTCCCAATCCTCCAGCCTACGAGACACGGGAGCACTCGTGGAGGCGGGGACTCGGGCCCCCCCCTGGCCCCGGCGCCCCCCCCAGGGCGGCTCGGGGGAAGGAAGTCACTGCACACGCACGGCGCCCGGCACGCGGCGCCATCAGCCTGGAGCCCTGTAAGCCTGTTACAGGAGGAGAGGGGACCTGGCATTTGTGTGAGCAGAACGCACATTTAAAAGCAATGAAAAAGCAGTTTTTAAAAAACCTAAGAACAAATACCTACTAAAATAAAATAAAATGTTTCTAAGCCTCCCTGCAGGAGGGCGGGGCTGGCAGGCCTGGTCCCAAACTCTGAGGTGGGGCGAGCAGAAGGCTGAGCCGAAGCTGGATGAGAAGCTATGGGGCAGGGGGGACGGGAGGGGGGACGGGAGGGGGACGGGGCAGGACAGGAACACTAAACCGCCTCCTGGCTCCCAAGAGGACCGCGACTCTGCCGCTGGGAGGCCCAGGACCCGGCAGGAACCCTGACTCCTGTGTGGCAGCGCCGCACCATCACACAGCGTCTGCTCTCGCGCCTGAGACTCTGACCGGTCGGGCTACGTCGACAATTACCGACCTCCAAGTGCGCGTGCGGACAAACCAGAGAAGGACAGCTCAGCGGAGAACCAGCACAGGATGTGAACGGTCTGCGGACAGGCAGGCGCGCAGCCGCCGTGAGGGACGACCCCCTCCCCCGGCACTGAGAGCAAGTCAAAGGGCGGGTGAACCACCACTGCTCACTGTCGGGCTCGTACAAACCAGAGGGGGGTTGTTCTCGTTGTGAACAAGGAAGCAGGGAGAGGCGAGGGCTCCGGCGCTGGGGACGGGACGTGCGCAGCCCTTCTGGTGGGTTACTTGGCTACAGTCACCAGGGTTGAAAGTCCACCCTCTGCCTCAGCAATTCATCTGCTAGGATGACCCCATGGAAAGCCCTGGAAGGTACCACAAACTCACCCACAGGACCCCAACTCCCTTTAGCGTCATCTGTAAGGAAAAAGCCAAAACCAAACCCTGGTGACACGTCACGGGCCCACAGGTCTGCACAGATGGCTGTCGGCGGGCAGGGCACAAAGTGCCGGACACGCTGTGAGCCGTCTGGGAACAGAGTCAGGAGAGCGGCCCCCCCGGAGCGCAGGGCGCGCGTGGACTCGCAGCACGTGTGCCGCCAGGGGAAGCGCGGACGGCAGGGGCGGGAAGGCGCAGTGACGCTCTGAAAAGCACCTGATCACCTTCAGGAAGAAGGCCTCCTTGCTAACTTTCCATTGCCAAGGGCACAGCCCCGAGCCCGTCCTCGGGCCTCACGGCCTCTGGGAAGCCAACCCCAACCTACTTGGGGGCCGTGTGGCGAGAACACTATGCCCCGCCCTCTCCTGCCCACCCGCCTCCGCCACCCGGCACATAGGGCCCCTCCTGAGGTCGCCTCCCTGCTGGAGGCCCGAGGGTGGCTCCTCTGACCCCACAATGTCAGCGCGCACGTCCCCGTCCAGCACCGGGCACATCACACCGCTGCGTCTGCTCTGCCCACGCCCTGCGGCCCACGGCCGCGCCCGGTGCTGGCCTGACACGGGCCGCAGCAGGCGCCCAGGAGATGTGGGCCCACGGGGACCCATCCCCAATGACACAGACAGAGCACGCACCAGGAACACAGAGATAGCAAAAGAGCGAAGCACCGCGTCTCACGTCCTGGGGCAGAGGGAGGGCAGGACGAGACTGTAAGTTCTCAGTGAGGACATGAAAGGCCACCATTTACCAAAGACACTCCCCTCTTGCAGGGAAAGGAGGAGAGGGGACGCTTTCCTAGCGGGAGGCCCGAACCACACCCCGCGGACGCAGGCCTGGGGTAGGCTGGCTCCACCTGGAACCCACCGGGCCCGTCACAATAGAAGCAGACCATCTTCAAGAGCATCAAGCCGGGCCTGGGGGAGGGCAGCGGAGCCCCAGGGGTCCCACGGGAGGAGGGTGGCTCGGCAGAGGACAGACGGCGGCGGCGAGGCCTCCCAGGCAGCTGGGACACTGTGCGTTGCCCAGAGGCCGCCGCTCCCTAATGGAAACAAGGTTTCCAGCCCCGTGTTCTGCCCCCTAAACCAGCCAGCTGCCGACACACGACACGCAAATCCAGCTCCGGCTCCCGGAAGCTTAAGGACAGAGGAGTATCTCTCACCACCTAAACACAGACGGCGTCACTTGATTTTTCCTGCTAAGAAAAATGAAAACACTGGGAAGGTACTGAGTGTGAGAAGCTGAGTTAATCCTTCAAAAGAATGAGACAGAGGTTTCTCAGAGCACGGGAACGTGTCCGGGACTGAAACTACTTACCATCGGGGTCTAGAGGACGGACAGACAACGGAATGACAAGCCGCAGTCGGTCTGACTCTACTCTTACCTTTTTCAGACACGGCCACGGACCCCACCACCACCAGGTCCACGAGGACCGTGGACTCCAAGCCCACGGGGCTGCTGTAGCTCCGCACGCCCTGCGAACAGAGACGCGGGCCTTATGCTCCCGGGCGAGGAGCTCGCAGGGGGCAGGCGTGTGGAGGCGGCGTTCAGGATGACTTCCCCCCATTCCTTCCCCAGGGAAGACGCCACTCGGGAAGTGACAGCGCACGCGAGTCAGGTGTTAGTTCTGCATCTCCGAGCAATCGCAGGGGCGCACGGGTCAGAACAGAGGTGGGGGTCACGCAGAACTGGGCGCAGACCCCTGGGCGCCCGGCGGTCCCGCAGGAGGAAGCTCTCAGACCTTCAGTGCCTTCACCTGTCGGGCAGAGGCACCGCCGCCTCACCGGGCGGGTGCCGGCCAGCCGGAGACGGCAGAGGTCACGTGATTGGCACAGGACAAGTGGTCGGTAAACGTGGGGGGCAGATGGGTACGTGGGAAACGCTGAGGGCCGCTGCCGCACCCACGGCTCGCGCACTCCTGCAGTCTTGCTCAGTCCTAAAGCTCATGCTCACACTAATGAAGAGCAGGGGGGCTGATAGAGTCTCAGACATGAAGGGGTGCAGATTAGTCCAGGAACTGGATGAGGGCCCCACACAGACCCGGGCGCAGCATGGACGCTCCCGGCACGTGGTTCCATGCCCTGCCCGTCACACGTGACAAGTCACCTACGGGATCCGCACCAGGGCCTGGCTCGGGGCCTCCCAGCAGTCAGCCCACAGTTTCCAGCCCGCTGCACCCCCACCGCGGGAAGGCCTGCTTTTCCTAATGTCACAATGGCCACGGCAGCTGGCCTGTCACTCCACGGCCCACACCCCTGACCCTGTTTCAGTGGGCTCAGGGCGTGGCAGCCGTGGTGAACAGACGCCCGTGGGGACTGCCTACCGGCCCTTCCCTGCCCTCGGTCGGCACCGGCCGCTCTCTGGCCGAACACCGGGTCAGCAGCCAGGAGGCACCCCGATTCTGCGAAGTCCTGTTTGATTCGGTGAGAATTCAGCTGACAAACCTTCCTGTCTGTCCCCAGAGGTGGCCACCGGGAGACTCCTGAGTCGGAGAATAAGCACGGAGGCCCCGACACCACACGGTGGATGGGGCGTGGCGGCGGCAGAGGCGGTAAGGGACAAATTCAGAGACTTATCTGCCAGAAAGTAAGGGCACATCGGAGTCTCCCGGAGACGAGCCACACGGTGGAAGCTCCGACAGCGTAACTAACTAGTGCGCCTTGAGCCGCACCTGTGTGTACACAGGGCCCTGCGTACACGGTGAGACACTGGAAAGGCCCGCCCCGCGTCACTTCGGAGACAGCTCCAGCTGGACCCGGAACCCCGGCCTGTCCCCAGTGCTCTGGCTGCACTTTAGAAACCGCAGGCGCCCCGACAGCGGCGCAGTCCACACAGGAGGAGCCAGCGGCCCGGGTGACCCGCTCCCCCTGCATCTGTAGCAGGAGACTCAGGCCTGCAGACCTGTGCGGGAGAGACCGAGCGGCTCGGGGCAGCGTGCGCGCCTGTGGTTTGCTGCGCGGCTCCGTGCCACGACAGCCACTGGCCCGTCCGTCTCTGCTCATCCAGCTTCGGGGAAACGAGGCTCACTTCTGTGGGGCCCTCTGTCCCCGAGGACAGCGCTGCCGCGCCCGCACTTACCTGAGAGGTGGCGCATTTTCTCAAGATGTCCTTCGTGGCCCCGGGGGGTGGAGTGATCTTATTAAATAACCCCGTTCTCAGCCGTGGTGTTGGCACCAACAACATTTTTTGGCTCTTTTAAAAGAAAGACAATCAAAAATTACAAAATTAAACCCAGGAACTACCTTGCGTGTCTTTCACATCGCAGGTGCAGAGCCAAGGTACTGTCCCTGCCACTTCTGGGGACGGGCTTCCTGGCACACTCAGGGCCACCTGCCCACCCAGCATGTCCTCAAACTTACAACTCTCCTCTCCTCGCCGCTCAGAGTTGCTAAGGAATGATGGTGCGAATCGGCACAGAGGCCCGAGGGTTCACCCAGGCCGTCCCTGTGGGCGCCCTGCCCTGCGCGCCCACGGCCTTCAGCTCAGCCGACTGCAGCCTCAGAGGCCGGTGCTCAGCATAGTCAGCTGACCTGGGTCCCCGGCCCCCTTCTTCTGTTTAGTCCCCAAACGCCTTGGTTCTCAAGCGGGGGCCCCCGGGGAGCAGCCCCTGGACGTCTGTGAGAAACAACCAGAAGCTCGGGGGGCGGGGGGGACACAGGTGATTCTGACGCCTGGGAAAGTTCCAGAACCGCTGCCACAAGCATCCCTGCAGATTACACGGGGACAGCCCATGAGCCAATTGTAAAATTTATAAAAGCCGTGGTGTAAAACGAGTGTATTTTAGTTTTCGTGCGGGAGATGACAGCCTGCGTCCAACACAAGCCCCATGTGACGCGGGCTGGCACGCCCAGAGCCAAGGCCGAGGAGACGCCTCAGCACGTGACCGCGAGCCCTCTTCCTTTCGGGTGTGAAGGAGCTGGAGACGCTGGTGCACTATACGTTATTCTGGCTACTCCCTCTTTTCTGGAAGCTTCTCCCCCGCCAGCTCAGTGCCTCTCAACCCTCCTTGTACTTGAGAATCACCTGGGGAGCTCGAAGACTTACCCAAGGCCCAGAGCCACTCAGAACCGACATCAGCAACAGGCAGTTTTCAAAGTCCCCGGGGTGGTGCCAGTAGCGGCCGGGTGGGAGGGGCAGTGCGGGCCGCAATCCCAGCTCCACTGCTACTTGGCCACGCCACTCGCCCTCTCCTGTCACAAGGGGCAGGGGCCGCCCGCAGGGCTAACGGAGGTGACACGGCGGGGGGCCTGGAGGGAGCTGTGGCCTCGCAAGTGGGGGCCCCTCACTGCTGCTGAGATAATTATCCCTCGTTCATTACAGGGAACGACCGTCCGGGAAAGCAACGCTGGGAGACAGAATGCTTCCGGAAGAAAAGTCTAACTGGGAGGCCGGTGCGGGGCTGAGCCCCGCCAGCAAACACGAGCGCTCCCTGCGTGCGGCCCCTGGTCGCCTTCGGGCGCTCGCCTCGCCACACAGGCAGCAGGGCGTCCCGGGACCAAAGCCTGCCCGCGGCGTTCCGGGCCCCCAGGCTCGTCCTCCGCTGCGCTCTGTCTGAGCACAACAGCCCCGGCGCATCGGCGCCGCGCCCTGCGCGCTCCTGCCCTTCCGGTTGTTTGTATTTAGCTCACGTTTATCTCGGTTTTACGGCTGCACGGGAGCCACGGGCGCTGACGCTCACGCCAGGTTCTGTCTATTGAGCTAATCGACAGCAGCCGGGGGGGGGGGGGGGGGGTGTTTTCTCAAACGGGGCCCATGTGTTTTAAGAAACGCTGCTCTAATTTATACATTCGGGAGACGCCGCCCGGCTTCTCACAAACGGGTTATCAAAAGTGTCAAAGAACTAGAACGTAAAAGTAACAGAAGGAACTAATCTTTCTCTTCTGAGGAAGCACGTGGGAACGCTCCAGGTGACCGCTTTGCACGTCTCTGACCTCGGAATCAGGAGCCCCCACAGAGGCTGGCACACATCTGCCGGGCACCCAGAGGGCACCTTTCATCAGCGGCCGGGGTTCCGGCCCGGGAACACGGGCCTCACCTGCAGCGCCAGCAGCCGGACGCCCTCCAGCGGTTTGTCAGGGCCCACTTTCACGTACCGCGTCCTGGCAAACACGTCCAGGTCTCTGATGTTTCGGCACGCCAGGTGAGAGCCCTAGGGAGAGGCAGACAGACAGGCTGTGCTCAGGCCGAGGACGAGGAACGGAGTGTTTGTCTGGGAGCAGCGGGACTGACTTGGGCGGTTCTGGCCACGCTGAACGCCCATGAGCATGGGGGTGCCGGGAGCTTGGGGGCGCCTGGAACGTGGGGGTGCCCGGAGCGTGGGGGCGCCTGGAACGTGGGGGTGCCGGGAGCATGGGGGCGCCTGCGAGTGTGGGGATGCCGGGAGCATGGGGGCGCCTGCGAGTGTGGGGGTGCCCGGAGCGTGGGGGTGCTCAGCAGCTCGGGAAGCACCCTGGCCGGATGGCACAACCCCGGGCCCACCGCACCCGTGAGCGGACGGCTCCGGCATTTCACCCAGACAGGGGAGGCGGGGGGGAGGCAGGGGGCGGCACTAAATCTCAGAAAACACCTAGGAGTCACCCAAAGAAAAGTCTGGGAAAGCAGTCAGGGTAGAAAGGGTAGCCTCACCCCAATTTGTATATTTTTATTTTTTTAATATTTATTTTCAAAGACAGAAAAATAGGGCATGTGCGCACAGGGGAGGGGCAGAGAGAGAGGGAGGTCAAGAATCCCAAGCAGGCTCTGCACTGTCAGCCCAGAGCCACTGTGGGGCTCGATCCCACGAACCGTGAGGTCACGACCTGAGCCGAAATCAAGAGCTGGACACTTAGCCCACGAGCCCCCCTGGCACCCCATCCCCAGTTTATTTTTAACCGAAATAAAATGTACGTTCCAAAAAGGTGTAGAAATCGTGTGAAGTTTGGTGAATTTTCACAAAACGAACACGCCTGTGTTAACTACGGCCTAACCCAAGACAGTGGATTACCACCAACCCAGAAACCCTCGGGTTGCTTCCTGTTTAAGCCTTTTTACTGACCGTGTGCACCTTTCTCTTTTTCCTGCGGTTGACGTCAGTTTCTCTCCCTGGGAAAACAAGCACTAAAACTAAACAAAGTAGCAACAGAAACTAAACAAAAAGCACAGGTTTTCCAGGGCCGGTGTCCAAGGAGCCAGGGGTGGGGACACAGGGTCCGGCCAAAATGGGGGAAGACAGCAGGCGGGAGGCCACACGTGCTTTGGGCAGACGGAAGAATCCACCTTTTTCAGAAAGAGCTTTGCTTTCCTTGTGGAAAACGCGCCAGGATCCTGAGCTGGGCGTTTGCTCACCGAAGCGCCCGTTTCTGGTGAACACACAGACATCTCTGATCGTCTTCTGTTCTGAACAGTGGGGAAACTGAGGCGGCCGAGGCCTTCCTGTCCAGAGGAACTGGCTGGGGCCCTCTCCGAGCACATCACTCCCTGCTGGTCTTAGGGAGCCACGTGTGAAAAGGCATCACGATGACACGCTTGTGGCCAGAACAAGTGTCCTACTCCATGTCACGTGGTGACCAGGCGCTGTGGCATCGGCTCAGGACACGACACCACCAACTGCCCACCCCGCCCGGGAGGGCCGGCGGCCGCGTGACGGAAGGCTAGGGGACTCGGATGAGGCCGTCCCCAGCCACAGAGGCCAGGCCAGCGCTGGGGTCTGCGCCGCTACCCACGGCCCACCCACGCGGCCCACCACGCGGCCGGGCCGTGACTGCACGACCAACTCGCTCACTCGGGAGCGGCCCGTCTGCGCTGCGGAGGCCCCGGGAGCGCTTCATACCTTGAAGTTGGGAATCCTGTGGTGAACAGGCCGGGGGAAATCCGCTAGGTTCTGGGATTCCATGTAGTCCCAGATCTGTTGGCGAATGTCCTGTTTGGAGACACCTACGCAACAGAGGGCGGGACGGGTCAGCGCGGCGGCGGCCGGGGGCTGCTCCGGAGCAGCCCAGCGCTTCTCACCTCTACAGCCAGAAATCAGGGTTAGTGGTTAAGTCCCAGCACACTCCTAATGTCCAAAACCCGTAAATCAGGACCACCGGGGAGCTGAATCTGAGCCTCCCGAGCTGCTGCAGCAGCAGGAAACCAAGACGCAATCCCAGCCACACAGCGGAGCTCTCCTCCGTCCTCGCTTGGCAGCGCGCAGGCCGCTGGGTCACGGCTACAATTAGTGCGCTCCGGCCGTGAATCCAGGAAGCTGGTCTTAAACCTAAGAGCTTTGTGACCCATGATTTTGGGTCATCAATTATAACCCCCTTCATTAGTGTAGGAATTTCTTACTCTGTATCCAACTTTGGAAGTGCATTTTTGGCAACAAGTGATCTCTATTTGACCGGAGCAGTGTTGAGGAAATTTGCATTAACCCCGTGCTCTTCTTAGAGTAAGAACTAGAAGGAGCAATTTCCAGTTAGGTGGGAAAACACCAGCACCTTCCTATAAACATGTTTTTAAATATTCACTTAATTTTCATTTTTGGTCCAAAAGGATAGATATCCTCACACTTGTTCGGAAGTCTGTTTCAAGTCACTTTACCTACTACTTGATGGGTTTTAAAAAAATATTTATTTATTCTTGAGAGAGAGACAGAGCTAACAGTGGAGGGACAGAGAGAGAGAGAGGCAGAATCCAAAGCAGCTCCAGGCTCTGAGCTGTCAGCACAGACCCCGACATGGAGCTTGAACTCACGAACCGTGAGAACGTGACCTGAGCCCCATCATGGCGCCCCACCGGTCTGTTTTCCTGACAATGTGGGACGCCCCCAACACCACCCCTCCCTGGCTGCTAATGGGGGGTGTCCCTGTGCCACTTGGAAGTCACCACAGGGACACACGCGTGGCACTGGGGGAACATGCGTCTCTGCAGCTGGCAGTGACAGCGACCTCTTCTCTTCAGAAAGCTAGATGGTGTCCCTCACGCTGACGGAGGTGCCTCATGCCTGTGTGGCTGGGACACCGCTCATCACCTGGGCAGGAAGGAGGGCAGGCATAACGTCACGGGTCCTCAGTCTCCCCTAAAGGAGTGCCGGCTGTTGAGAAGCGACCCCAGGGGGCAGCTCAGAGGGCCGGATGGGCGGCGGGACGGGCTGGCAGCCGGCTTCTCCCCACAGACGTTTCTGAATCATATGGCTTTGCATCATGTGAATCAGTTACACTCTAGAAGCTTATTTTTCATGACTCGACTTTTTTCCCTCCTGAATTCTTCCCCGGTCCCTCTGGCCCCACACAGAACACGCTTCTTGTCACAGCCTTTCCCTAGGGCGCTTGCTGCACAGACCGTACACACTGCCCTACACGCTGGCAGGTGGCCGCGTGGCCGCAGACCAGCGCAGGCGGCAAACGGGGGCGCCGCTGTCCTTACGGGAGGCTGCGGGGATTTCCGCCCCAGGGACAGGCCACGGTTTACCCAGGCAACGGGCAGTCTCCAATCTTCAGTTACTGGCGTACACTCTGCCACCCCTGCCCGTCTCACCTCGGTCTGGCAGGGCTCCATGCATAGTTCTACGGTGCAGGGGCCGCAGCGACAGGCCCCCACTGGCTACGCCCTCTGGCTAGGCCTCGACGACCTCAGCGCCATGTGCGGCCCAGGGCCAGGGCGGACACCGCTGGCCCCTCCTGACCCTAGCCGTGGCTCTGGGTCACTCCGGGAATCAGCACTGCGGCTGGGGGAGCGTGAAGTCGGGCCACACCGTTTCCAGCACTTGGCTTCTTCCCTGCTGGGAGCTCTGCGGGCAAGTCTGCTCAGCTCCGTCCCCTCCACAGACCCTCGCTCTTCAGGGCTCAGCTCAGCACCGCCTCCAGGAAGCGCCCCCCTTCCGTTCTGCTCGTGTCTGGGGATCTCTTTGTCACAGGGACACAGGAGCCCACTTCAGCCCCATCTCCCACAATTCCTTGCTCTGAGTTCAAAACGTGGCTCAAGCACGTTGCTTCCTGGTCCACACCTGTCCACCTCTGTGCCCCTTGGGCCTCGGTGCCTCCTCTCCCTTCAGGAACACCCCCCCCCCCCCCCCCCAGAAGGGTCTGAGGGCCCAGCCACAGGCACGTGTCCCTCCTTGGGGAACTCAGAGCACCCTCCCCGTCGGGTGTCTTCAAACACCGTCACACCGACTATAAGATCACGGCATTTACCACCGTCGTGAGCCACCTGCAGGGGCTGCCGCGTCGCCAACACCGTGTGGGACACTGTGTGCGACACGCGAAGTATAAGAAGCTGTGATCCCTGCTCTGCAGTCAGTCAGTCACAAACACTGGAGTGACTCCCACTGAGAAACCCCGTGGGCGGGCGGTGGGACTGCGGAGCCACAGACCCACGGGAGGGACGAGGGTAATAAGACAACACGGATCTACCTGTGAAACGCCCGCACCCTGTACCGTAGCGGCCTTTCACTTCCCTCGGCTCAGCGGGGGCCTCACTCACCCCCGACCTGTGGCTCGGAGCTCCCTCCGCCCTGCCCTCGGCGGGCAGGTGAGCCAGACCCTGCTCCCCGGGGCCCTGGCGCTGGGTGTTACCCGAGCCAAGCAGCCCTGCAGCCGTGGCCAGAGCTCTGCCCCCCCCCCCGAGCTGACCCCCTGAAGCCCAGGGGCAGTGAAGCAAGTGCCCCCAGTGCCTGGGCACGGCCTGGGGAAGCATTTAAGAGGGCGGTGATTATTTTTTCCTAAGTTTATTTGGGGGAAAGGGGAGGATCCCCAGCAGGTTCCGAGCTGTCGGCGCGGAGAGCGGGGTTCAAGCCCGTGATCGTGACCTGACCCCCCCCCCAGGCGCCCCCAAGAGGACGCTGCGAACCGGCGAGGACGTTGCTTCCAGCCCCGCGTTTCCGGCGAGGCTCGGGCTGCCCGCTGCGCGGAGGGGAGCGCAGGCCTCACGGGGCCGCCGACGCCGCCAGGCGCGCCGCCAGCAGCCCTCTCTCTTCTGCCCTTGATCTTCATTCCGCCGACAGCGTCGGTGTCAGGGTCCGAGGCCGCCGCCGGCAGGACCGCCAAGCCCGCTCGGACCCCTCCGCGTCCCCGCCCGCCTCCCCGGCGGCCCCTCGCCCGCCCGCTGCCGGTCCGGCGGCGCCCCGCGCCTCCAGCGGTCCCTCACCGGTCCCGGGCTCCATGACGACGCGGACAGCCAGCGACGCCTCCACAGGCAGAGTCGGCGCGGAGTGACGTCACGCGGCCGCGCACTCTCCCCGCGCCTGCGCACTCTCCCGCGCCTGCGCACTGACCGCACGGGGGGGGCGCCGGCGGCGCCGCGGAGGCGGGGTGCGCACGCGCGTGCGGCTCCAGGGCCGCGGGGAGGGCCGTGCGCGGAGCCGGGCTGGGTTCCCGGGCTGTCGTTTGCTCGGGGAGCAAGTCCGTGTTGAGGGCCCGTTCCCACGGGCGTTTGCAGAGCCCTGGGGCTACGAGGCGAAGAAGCCCCTGGCCCCTCAGAACCCACTGCCAGTTCCGACACACCCCACCTTCGTTTCTGTTCCCCCAGAGGCCGCCGCCTCCTCCGAGAAGCCAGCCTCGATGGCTCCTCCAGGATACGATTCCTCTTCTCTGAGGACATTTTAAGAGATCAGGTTGCCGGAGTGGGATTCACTGCACGTGGGATCGGGCCCAGCCCGGCCGCTGAGTGACACCTATGTGCTCCCTAGGGTCACACTTTGATAAACACCCCTTGATTTGACCGTGGCCTCTGGATCTCCTAGAGGCTGAAGGAACGTGGCCGCCTGCTTCTGCTCGCCACACAGGTGTCAGTCTAAAGGCCAGGAAGTGGCTGCACGGCCGGCCAAGTCCACCCTCTCTGGGCTCCACTCCAGCGGGAGAGAGGAGGAGGTCCGTTGGCAGGGGCAATGCACGCTTTAGGAAGATGACCCCTCCCCAAACGAGGCCATCACAAACCAAGTCGTCAGTGACCGTCTGCTGAGTCATTGCACAGCCTTAGCAGTGTGGCTCCTGCATCGTAAGCTGGCAAGAAGTGGCAGCTACTTTTCAGGATTCTACACCCAAGACGTCATAAGATCCTGGCAACAAATGCGAAATAGACACAGCATGTTAGTCTCCACTTCCCACGTGGGCAATGAGGTTCCGGGGACTTAACCTCCTACAACGGACCCTGTGCCCTTTGCCTTCATCAGATAGAACATAACTGAGGACAGTAGCAACCACCGTGACACACGCGCCAGGCTCCAGGCTCAGGGCCTGGGAAGACACTCCTGAATACAGTCCTCTCACCCCTGTGGGCAGCGAGGGTGGCATTCTACAGGGGAGGAAACAGGGACAAGGTGTTAAGGGGCCTTGCCCAGAGTCGCCCGGCTGGGACGGGCAGCGCGGGACGTGACCCCAATGTGCTTAATGACAAGTCTTGCGGCGCCTGGTCCCAGCTCCACATTCTGGGTGGCATTCGCGCATCAACGCACGAGGACCTGAGCGGCCCGTCGCCCTGCATGGGGGTGGCCGTGTCTCTTACAGGCTCGCAAAAGGTTATAAAACATAGAAGGTTATAAAATAATATACCTGGTGGAGGTTGGTGTCTTTTCCCACTTTCAGGAAAACACAGATCTGTGGGGAACACTTTACGCACGTTGACTGGCCCCAGCAGCGGAAATGTGTGCGAGAGGCGCACGTTCACCGGCTGTGCTCAGAGCAGCGGCCCGCGTGCTAAGCGACAGCCCAGGTCCCCTGGACGGACGGCCTGGAGCACCTCCGGTGCCAAGCCCAGGGAACAAACTTTAATTTAGAAGCCAGGTGGCGCTCCCCAGGCCATTCCCTTGGCCCCTTTATGCCATGTTTCCAAATTAGAAGCGTCCCCAACGCCCAGGCACTTGAAAGGACAGGCAGTTAAGAAAGACAGACCTCTTAGAAGACACTGGCAGGCTTGCCTGCGGAGAGGTGTTCTAGAACTTCCGCCCAATGCTTCAGACTCAATCACATATGTACGTTTGCACCTGGCTCACTTGAGAGGTTTAAAAAATAGACGTAATGGAGCCATTTTAGGTTCACAGCACAACTGAGCCAAAGGTACAGAGAGTTCCCATATCCCCCCCCACCTCCCTCCACAGCCCCCCCAAGATCAGCATCCCACAGCCCAATACCACCTTCATCTGCATCACCGGACTCGTCACCCCCGTGGACTGAATGTCTGTCCCCCCCTTCACATGTTGAAGCCCGATGCCCAGTGTGGTCACTTCAGCAGGTGGAGCCTTTGGGAGGTGACAGGTCCTGAAGTCAGAGCCTCCTTGGTGGGATCAGTGCCCTTATAAAGGGGGCTCCAGAGGGTTCCCCCGCCCCTTCCGCCATGGGAGGGCACGGAAAGAGAGCGGCATCTGAGAACCAGGAAGCAGGCTCTCAGCAGAGGCCAATCTGCTGTCACCCTTGATCTTGGACTTGCCAGCCTCGAGACCTGAGAGAAACAGAGGCTTGCGTAGGCCGCCCGGCCCCAGCTAAGGCCCACTCAAGCCCACAGCTGACATTAGGGGACGTTCTTGGTGGTGGACATTCCGTGGGTGTGGACACACGGATAAACGTGTATCCATCCTCGTGGTATCGCACAGAAGGGTCTCACCCCCCCAAACCCCTGCCGCACCTGTTCATCCCCCGCCCCCCGTCCTTGGCAGCCACTGACATTCTACGGTCTCTGTAGGTGTCCTTTTCCAGAAGGCCGCAGAGTTGGAATCCTATAGTCTGTAGCCTTTCCAGATGGCCTCGTGTCACTCAGTGATGTGCATTCGAGGTTCTTTCATCTCTTTTCAGGGCTTGGTAGCTCTTTTCTTTTCAGTGCTGAGTATCATTCCGTCGTCTGGACAGACCACAGTCCACTCATGCACCAGCTCCCGGAGGATACCTTGGCCGCCCCCAGGGTGTGCGCAGGTTCACGTAAGGGTTTTATAGTGAGGACAGCTTTTCCTCATGTGTCCTCACCCCTTCGAGGCCGGCCAGAAGGAACCGTGAAAACGGCGAGAGCATGAAGAGCGTGGCCATGGATCTCCGAGCTGTGTGACCCTGGGCAATTCACTCACCTCTCTGGGCTTCTGTTCCCTTTTCTGCAAAACATAGGGGAAGGGCTTCCTCCATCAGGATGGGTGAGAGGTCAGAGGGGGCTGGTCCCCTGGGAGTCTGAGCACACCCAGCCCTCCTGTCAGACAGACAAGAGAAGCTGCTGAGAGATGAGGTCCAATGAGTCTCCTGCGGCGCGGGGCGCTGACAGCCGGACCGCTCCCTGCGTGCGCTTCTGAAACGCCGTCCAGCCCCTAGACGTCACAGGCTCAGAATTCCAACATTAAATGCCACATTCTGCTTTCTGCTGCCTGACCTCCCCTGCCACCACATGCACACGCACACACACACACACACACACACACACACAACCCACCCAGAAATAATTCTCACAATACCAAAGGCTGGCTCCTGGGAAGCCAGCAGGTCCCCTCCCCTGCAGGCGGCCCTCTGCTGTCCGGCTCTGCTCCTGAGTTCTGTGCCCTCTCCCATCCTGGGATCCGGTGAGGCTGTCCTTCAGCATCTGGCATTTCATGGGACATTCTACCAAGGCAAGGACGCCCCAAGTGTCACCGGGACGCCTCGCCGCCACTCCCCAGGCCAAGGGTGTGACACACAATTCAGACTGCAAATGGCTCCTGTCTCCTAGTTCTTTTTAAAATTTTTTTTTTTAATTTTAATTCTCTGTTGTGCCTCAAAAACAGAAGCTGCAGACACGTCTACCACTCTCCCTCTGGTCAAAGCCAATGCCATCCACACACAGTCCAGAACAAACGTTTTTCCAGATGACTCCCCGGGGAGCCGCGCCACCCCTCGCGCAGGAGGGCGCCGGGGAGGGAGACACAGAGGAACAAGCAGTTTGTTCAACAGCCCGGGGGGGGGGGGGGGGGGGGGGCAACACCTAGACGTTCACCACCTGAGAGGCAGAGACTTTTAATTTGCTCCAAACCGCAGCGAATCTCCAGAGAGAGAGGGTTTCTTCCTCCCGAGAAGTTTCAAAGACATTTTCCGTTTTCCCGCAGATCGTGTTCCTGACACACTGCAGAGCAATGGGAAATGTTTTGCTTTTTCTTAGACGACGCGCCGCACGCAGTTTATTTATTTGTTTTTAGTTTTGTAGATAGTTTATTACCAACTTGGTTCGCTTCTCTCTGACCTCACCGGGTTTGGAAAGCTTTGATTCCCGCCGTGCAATGCTCACGTGCGTCCACGCGGTGGCAGCACCTCCATTGCGACCGGAGCGCCCGGGTTTCCTTCTTCTTTTCCAGAGTAGTTCCTCGGTTGGCCTTCAGATGGCGCCAACACCACAGGCCGCAGGCGCCGCCGCCTCCAGGTGCAGGAGACTGCGCGGTCGGCGGGCGGGAGGGAGGGGGTGGGGAGGGGGGGTGGCCAGACTCTCTCCCGCCTCCCTCATCCCTGGTCATTCCGATAACACACGCAGGGCCCTCTGGGGCCCGGTCCCGCTCTGGGCTCTGTGACTACAAATCAGGAGGGGGAGCAAACCAGCAAGGCACTAGAAGCCCCCAGTCCAAAACACCCCGGCAGGTCGAAGAACAGATCGGAAATACGGGTTTTGCAGAGTCCAGGTGTGTGGAAGGTGTTGTTATGATAACCCGTGCAAACATCCCTCCCGGAGTCCTACTGAGCGGAGCAGAAACCCGACTCCAGAGGCAAAGGAAAATGTCTCTGTCACCTTTTCTATCTGAATTATAAGGATATTTTCCCTTCCAACCCTGCTTTTGGAGGGGGGAGGGGATAATAATTTTGGCCGCTCAACCAAGTGCTTTCCAGATGACATTATTCTAAACCCGGACACGCTTGTAAATACAAACTCAGAAACCGCCATTTTTGAATCTATTTTCCACGGTCCAGAGTTATTTGGGGTTTTGCCCTGTGCGGTGATAACGCTTTTTTTTTTTTTTTAAAGCACCTCATAAAAGCAGAGTCAGTAATATTTCTCCAGGAAGCCTACGGACCGAGGAGTGTTTCTTGATCAACAGTTTGCATTTCCAGTGAAATCGTGAGCAATCGAGGTGCCTGCTGGGCGGTCCAGGAGGAGGAGGAGAGAGAGATTTTTTATAAGATGGAGGTGAACATATTAAAAAGTAGTCAAGTCAGAGCGGGCTGGGGACACTCAAGCCGGTCACCTGTGGGAGGCTTTATTTCACTTCGTTGCAAAAAAAAAAAAAAAAAAAAGTTAGAGACAGACTCCGAGCACCCATAAGACATACGGGGTTTCGGAAGCGGAACTATTCGGGGGCTGGAGCCTGGTTGTGCTGGGCCTCTGGTTTTGAATTCATCCGGAGAGAACGCCATGTAGAGACGACGCGCACAGACACCTTTCTTTTGTTCCTCTGTTGAAAATGAACACGTCTCCACCGCCTCCTCTCGCCTCCCCAGCGCTGAGCACCCCGGGATCCGCTCGCACCCTTTTCCTGGGGACCGGGCGCGCCGGGGACGGCTGAGGGCCGGGGTGCGGGGCCCGGGTGCGGGCTCGGGGTGCGGGCCTGGGGTGCAGGGCCGGGGGGCGGGCCCGGGGTGCAGGCCTGGGGAGCGGGGCCGACCTCCGCTCTCCCCACCCGCCGGGCACGGCTTCCCGCAGACTCCGGGCCGGCCTGCAGCCCCTCCTGGGGGCGTCCCTCCCCTTCGCGCGGGCGCGGTGTCCCATCGCCCGGGGTGTCGGAGGCGGACGTATTCAATCCGCGAACAAACTAACTTTCGGGGCACCCGGGGGAAAGGGGGAGCTTTGACGGGACGCCCTCGCGTCGCCGCAGGTCGGCACCGCGGGCTGCGCCCGGTCTGGACGCGCCCCTGGCCGTGTGGGGTCGCTCACCCCGTCCTCCCACGGAGCCCCGGCGCCCAAAGCCCCTTCTCGATCGGGAGGCGCGGGGCACCAGCCACCCGGAGAGCCGGGAGGCGGGCGCCGCGACCCGGGGCCGGGGCGGCCTCCTCGGCCCGGCCCGCGCGTCCCGGGGCGCAGCCCCCGCGCCAGGCAGGCTCGGGTTCCGCGGCGCGGGCTCTGCCCCGTTCCCGTCTTCGGGGAGCGCGGGGGTCAGCCTGTCAAAGGGGATTTATCTCCGGGAAAAGCGAGAGACGCTGCGAGGCTGCAGACGGGGGGCGCCGCCGGCGTCTACGCGGCTGGGGACCGGGGCAGGCGAGCGGGACGACGCCACCCGACTCCCCCGGACGCCACCAAACGGCTCGCGGAGCCCGGACGCGGGCCGAGCGCACCGCGCACGGAGGCGCCGCCCCTCCCCGCACGGCCCGTCCTCCGCGGGCGCGGGGTCGCTCACCCGCTCCGGTGATTCGCCCTAGACGGTTCACCGGTCCCTCCTGCGGCCCTGGACCCGCAGACTCTCCGCTGATTATTGATTATCTGCGTAATCGATGACAGCAAGGGGGGAGGCCCCGTCCACTCCAGCCCCGCGCGCTCGCTTTGAATCCATTACACCTGGGCCCCCGCAATCGGGAAATCTAATTATGCGCCTCATCACTCATTAATAAGAAAAATAGTCCCAGGGTCTTTGCTACTTTTAAGGTCTTTGGGGAGATATTGGACTTCATTAATCAATTCGATTTTACATCTCGAATTAACTTAATCTGCAAAAGAGCACGGGTTTCTTCCCCACCCCCACCCCCCGGACACGGGGGCCCATTAGCCAAAATGTGATAATAAAATAAATTTTAATAAGATATCACTCTTTTTAAAAACTCTTTTCTAGTGGAGCCTGAACTGCAGAGAAGTCCGGCTCTGCGCCGCTGGGTCTTAGAGCCGACGGATTCGGCGCTCCTCGCCCTGATTGGTGGCAGCTCCCCACAGCTGCCGGGTTATTGGTGCAAAGTCCCCGGAGGGGGCGTGGCCGGACGAAAGTAAAAACTTGCTTTCAGCAAGAAGACTTTTGAAACTTTTCCCAATCCCTAAAAGGGACTC
Organism: Helogale parvula; assembly: GCA_004023845.1. Lineage (NCBI taxonomy): Eukaryota > Metazoa > Chordata > Mammalia > Carnivora > Herpestidae > Helogale > Helogale parvula. The sequence goes on from PJEM01005285.1 coordinate 106,198, forward strand.
TGCCTCTTTTTCCGGGCTCGGCGGGGCAGCCACTCTGGACCCCGGCTCGCGGGCCCTCGGGGCTGCCTCTTGGCTGGGGGGCCCGGAGAGCCGCCTTCCCCCCGCCGGCGCGGACGCAGGGGCCGGCCTCGGTGCTCTGCGCGCGTGGCGTCCCCGCCGCGTCCCCGGCCGCCCGCCCCGGCTGCCACCCTCCGGTCCCGAGAGCGAGCGGGCGAGCAGGGGCCGGCGCTGCGCTCGCCGGGGCGCGCCCCCCAGGATGCCGACCCGCCCGGTCCGCTGACCACCGAGCGACCCTTCTCCACGCGCGGGCGGGCGCCTCCCCCGCCTCGCCCCCGAGGCCGCCCGGCGCCCGGGGCTCCTCACCCCCCACCCCGCCCCGCCGGCTCCCTTCCTCCCGCTCCCTCGCTCCCTCGCCTCCTTCTCGCTTTCGCAGGGCCTGCCCCGCGGTCCGTGCGCGCCGGCGGCGGCGAGCCGTCTCGGGCGCAGCATGCAGGCGCGCTACTCCGTGTCCGACCCCAACGCCCTGGGCGTGGTGCCCTACTTGAGCGAGCAGAACTACTACCGGGCGGCGGGCGGCTACGGCGGCATGGCCAGCCCCATGGGCGTCTACTCCGGCCACCCGGAGCAGTACGGCGCGGGCATGGGCCGCTCCTACGCGCCCTACCACCACCACCAGCCCGCGGCGCCCAAGGACCTGGTGAAGCCGCCCTACAGCTACATCGCGCTCATCACCATGGCCATCCAGAACGCGCCCGAGAAGAAGATCACGCTGAACGGCATCTACCAGTTCATCATGGACCGCTTCCCCTTCTACCGCGAGAACAAGCAGGGCTGGCAGAACAGCATCCGCCACAACCTCTCGCTCAACGAGTGCTTCGTCAAGGTGCCGCGCGACGACAAGAAGCCGGGCAAGGGCAGCTACTGGACGCTGGACCCGGACTCGTACAACATGTTCGAGAACGGCAGCTTCCTGCGGCGCCGCCGGCGCTTCAAGAAGAAGGATGTGACCAAGGACAAGGAGGAGCGCGCCCACCTGAAGGAGCCGCCCCCCGCGGCGGCCAAGGGCGCCCCGGCCGGGCCCCCGCCGGCGGACGCCCCCAAGGAGGCCGACAAGAAGGTGGTGATCAAGAGCGAGGCGGCGTCGCCCGCGCTGCCGGTCATCACCAAGGTGGAGACGCTGAGCCCCGAGGGCGCGCTGCAGGGCGGCCCGCGCAGCGCCGCCTCCACGCCCGCCGGCTCCCCCGCCGGCTCGCTGCCCGAGCAGCCCGGCGGCGCGCCCAACGGGCTGCCCGGCTTCAGCGTGGAGAGCATCATGACGCTGCGAACGTCGCCGCCGGGCGGCGAGCTGAGCCCCGCGTCCGGGCGCGCGGGCCTGGCGGTGCCGCCGCTCGCGCTGTCCTACTCGGCCGCGCCGCCCGCCGCCTACGGCCAGCCGTGCGCGCAGGGCCTGGAGGCCGGGGGCGCGGGCGGCTACCAGTGCAGCGTGCGCGCCATGAGCCTGTACACCGGCGCCGAGCGGCCCGCGCACATGTGCGTCCCCGCCGCGCTCGACGACGCGCTCCCGGACCACCCGAGCGGCCCCACGTCGCCCCTGAGCGCGCTCAACCTCGCCGCGGGCCAGGAGGGCGCGCTCGCCGCCGCGGGCCACCACCACCAGCACCACGGCCACCACCCCCCGCAGGCGCCGGCGCCCCAGCCCCCGCCGGCGCCCCAGCCCGGGGCCCAGGCGGCCTCCTGGTATCTCAGCCACGGCGGGGACCTCAACCACCTCCCGGGCCACACGTTCGCGGCCCAGCAGCAGACTTTCCCCAGCGTCCGGGAGATGTTCAACTCCCACCGGCTGGGGATGGAGAGCCCGGCCCTCGGGGAACCGCAGGTGGGCACCAACGCCAGCTGTCAGCTGCCCTACAGGTCCGCGCCGTCCGTCTACCGCCACGCCGCCCCCTACTCCTACGACTGCACGAAGTACTGACCCGCCGGGCCGCCCCCCTGCGCCGCCCGCACCCGGACCTCTCAGACCGGTCAGGCTGCAGACTCGCAGAAAGAACCCAGACGGGCCCACCAGCTTTTTTCTCAGACCCGGGAGCAGAGAGAGCCCGCGCCGGCCTCAGGTAACTTTCCTTCGGGGCCCCGTTTCCGAGACCCTAAATGAAGCCCGCGCGAAGGGAGATGAATATCCATCGAGATGAATCTTGAGTTTTAAGGCCCCCTCCCCTCCTTCCAGGATGGTCGTGCTCACTGCTCCAGCTGGGGTTTCGAAAATTAAGTTACGGACCAAACCCCAGAGCGATCCCCGATCCCCGTAAGGACTCTCTGTAGGGCCCCCCCCCCGTAGGCCTGCGGGGTTCTCTATAGAGGACTATGTGCTGTGTGTAATTTTAAAGTCCTCTAACCGCTCTGTGCAGATGTGTGCATTTGGAACCAGGCTGTTTCTTGTTGCTGTTTAGAGCCATGAATATAATATTTAAAGTTGAGGTCACTGGATACGTTTTCATCTTGCCCAAGCATTTCTAACTGCCAAAATGAAAATATAAGAAACCTACTTGGGGTTTATAGGTTTATACCCCCCTCCAGTACACTTAGGAGACATAAATTCCCCCCCCTCCCCCGTGGTAGGTCTTTTACAGAACAAGGAAATAATTTATTTTGTTGTCGTCGCTGTTGTTGGCGGATAAAGAAGTCAAGTATCTGATACTTTTTATTTACAAAGCGTGATGGTTTTGTACAGTAGAGTCCTCCCCGAGCGTTCCGAAAAGAGAGAAAAACTTTAAAAATTTAACTTCACCTGTGTTTGTCTTATGTGGTCTTCGTGGTTGTACTTACCTTCAAATAAACCCATGTTCTTTTCTGCCCAAAGTCCGGACAGTGTGCTTGTGTTCTCGCGTTTTTAGAAAACAAGGTGTGTTTGCAGATGCACCTGTTGTGATGGTCTTTGTCACGCAGGGGGGTGAGCAGGGCCCTGCGCGGATGCTCGCGGGGCCTGGGGGGCACTCCTCTGTTGAGTTGCTAGTGACCGAAAGCGCTTTCCTTGAATTCAGATCCCACCCCGGCCTGGGCAGTCAAGAACATCCTGGTTGGACGTGGATGCCCGAAGGACTGGGTGCCGTCAAGTTACTCGCTGTAAACGCATTTTGCTAAAAGCAAAAAGAAAAAAAGAAAAGAAAAGAAAAACAAAAACAAAAAACAAACGCCAATGGTCAGAACAGATAGTCCCGTGGCCCATTCCATCTCACAGTCCAGGGATCCCCAGCTGAGGAGGCAGAGGAGGGGCGATCAACGTGTTTCATGAGCTAACTCGAACCTGGGCGAGTTCCGCTTTCCCTCCAGTTCCTAAAATGCGGACTTCCTTCCCCATTGTCGTGGCTTTTCCAGAAAAGAACTTGCAGCGGCCCAAAGGGGATTGATGTCGGAGAGTTTAATGGCCTTTCCCGGTGGCGATCAGCTCAGGTGGATTTCAGACCTCTTTACTCCTCGATATGATTTCTGAATCGTGACCCTATTGCAGTGAAAAATTGTAGCAGTTCCTTGGCCTTGGAATATAATTTACAGTGCTTCGGGAGCGCTAAATATATCGACTCTTCCGGGACTGTAAATAATAGGGGGGGTTCTTTGCCTTTTCAATTTTGATATCTTGTCCTTTAAAAATTTTTAATAGCAATGAAACCATTTGTGGGGGGGTGGCTGGGGTGGAGGGTGGGGGGTGGTTTTATTATCTGTTTCACTGTCCCCAAGGCACAACCCCCCTGGCCGGTCTCTGCGTGCGAATTTTGAGGCCAGGGCTCCAAATTGGGGATCGTTTCCCACCCATGTAGGTGAGCCCTGCTTTGCTAAGGGTGAAGCCCCTCATGGACTTAACATTTCAGGTGATGATTCCTGCAGGAAGGTTTTCCTTGGTGCTGTGGCGTTGAACATAACCTGGTCTGTGATGTTTTATCCGTGGGACTTTGTCCCCAAGTCCTGCTGACACAGAACTGCGGGAGGTGTGTGCGGAATAAATTTCTCCATATGTGCAACACGGATTCTTTCGATCTGTAGCCCCAGACGCGGCAAGTGGTTAAGACTTAAAGGCTGATTTCATTCCTTCTCATCGTGCTCGCTGATGGGGGAGCCCGGGGGGTTGGTGTGTGACCTCCAGCAGCCTCCCAGGTCGCCTGCCTTGGGTGAGTGAGCTGGACTAGCCGGCCAGGAAAGAGAGGGAGACGGAGGCGCCTCTCTCAGCGGCAGCCCAGGCCAGCCCGCCTTGCCCAGCGCCTGCACTCCGGTCCCTTTGCTCCTGTTCCCCCGGTGATGGTGCCGCTGGCTTCCAGGAGGGTAGCCCGGCTGGCTTTCTCCTTCCCTGGACTTTTCATAGCGTCCGCCCTGATGGCACGTCCTCCTCTCAAGATTCGGAGTTCGGCGGAGGTTTGGGAGACACACAGGAAATACAGGGGAGAGAAACTGGAAAGGATTTGGCGGGATCCGAGCTTCCACTGAAACCACACTGGGATCTTCTGTTTTGGGGGGAGGCCCCCCGCAAGAAGTGCCTGTGCCCTGATGCTCAAGAGGGGACCCCCACCCCGGAGAGGCCGCAGAGCACCCTTCTTTTTCCCCAGGAACGTGGGCTGCTGGAGGGATTGTTTGGGGCTTTATCTGGGCCTCTGGAGGTGGCAGACGAGGGGTGTGTAAAGCGATGGCGTGCTGGGACGCCCCGGAACACCGAAAGCTTCCGGAGTCCAAGGCCCAGGGCCCAGGGTAGGTGCAGGGAAGCTTCCCCAGAAGGCCCGCCCTGTGTGCTGGCCCTGTGCTCGGGCTCAGCACTCGCTGGGCTCAGCAATCCCGCCCCAGCAGCCCCGGGAGGACTCAGGCCTAGGGACTGAGCGGCCTCGGGGCGCTGGTGCTCCCCCGCGGGGTGGGGAGACCCAGCGAGGCACCCCGGGGCCGAGGGGTTCTGGGGCCGCTTTGCCAAGCGCTGCTGCCCTGGTGTGTCTGGCGCCCGTGTGCTGGGCCCAGGCTCTCCTCGGTCGGCTCCCCTCCCCTTGCTTCTGCCGCTCCGGAGGCCCAGGGCCTTTCAGGAAAAGGGGAAAGGAGGTGTGGATGGAAGGGCCTGGATGCTGGTCGCGGGCTCGGGGACTCCTGGGTGGGCGGCCGTGGGGTCCACGCAGCTCAATTGGCAGGAAGCCCTGGTGAGAGCCACGTTCCTTCCAGATCCGGTCCCACGGGCCAGGCAGGTCTCAGAGCTACGGCAGATAAAATGGGCGCAATGGGTGCAACCCCAACACCAAAGCAGAGAGCAGTTCCCACAGCGTTAACCCTGGATGCCCCACTGGCCTTGGCGGCCCGGGCCGGTTCTAACCAGGACACAGGCGGCTGGGAAAGACTTCCTGGTTTCCCAGACTCCAGAACGTTCCCAGCCCCATAGAGGCTGCAGCTGCGGCAGCCTCTGCTCCGGTAAGACTCAGAGACGTGCCCTGCACTCATGGCTTTCAAAGGGAGATGGACGGACCTGTGGCGTGTGGCCCGGCCCAGGCCCCTCTCCCAAGGCAGCTGAGTCTGCCACCAGGTGGTCCCCGTCCCCTGGTTCAAGAAGCCTGCCCCACCCACACCCCAATCACAGTGACGTGTGTCCCTTCACTGCTGGAGCATTGGCCTAGGCATTCCAAGATCACATGATGCTGTGTGAACAAACCATTTCCCCTCTCTGGCCTCAGTCTTCTTATCTGTAAAATGACCAGGCGGGTAGAAGGGTGTTTGGGGCGCCCAGCACTTCCCTCTCCGGTACAGTCAAGCCCTCACTCACCCCCACGCCCCTGCCTTGCTGGTAAGAAACGAAGGTCAGAAGTGAGAGGGAGGAGCCAGTGTCCTGGGGTCCTGTGAACTTTGGTTCTTGGCTCCTAAATCTTTTGGGGTCCCTCTCCTCTCTTCTACCCCAAGATTGCCTGGGGTCGCCATCGGGCCTGGGAGAGGCTTGTAAACTGCATTCAAAGCAGAGAGACTGAGTCCCCAGAACACCCTCCCTCCCCCGTGACACTAGCCCTGGGCCCGAGTTCTTGCTTTCTCACTCTGCTGTCCCCCGCAAAACCCAGAACCCTGGCCGGGTGTCGGCCAGGGCTGGCCTGATGGGAATTCATTGATAACCATGAACCTGAGGTGGCATAAAGAGAGAACTGGGAGGAGACCCATTAATTAACACAGAGAACCCGCTTTCTCCAGGGTGTGCGGGGTCTCAGCACCTGTGTCTGGTGCCTCGGGGACCCTGCGCCTGTGTCGTCCCAGGCGGGACGCTCCTGACCCTCAGGGTGCCGGTGGACATGGGTGCAGCCAGGGCCGGGGGGGGGGGGCTGGACTCTAGGTGAGCAGGCACACGGGCCCCGGGGCCACCGCATACTCGAAATGCATTCCCAAACTTGGAGACGCATTCCCCGCCTGCCTCCTGTGTGCGTGGCCTCCGCTGCGGAATGCTTGCTCTCTGACAGGCCTGTAAGGAGGGAGCACGACATTGGAGGGAGTTTGCAGGCAGGACGGCCACCGCGCCGGTGGGATGCCACCGCCTGGATTCCCACAAGCCTTTCTGGGGCTTCGGCAACATTCCTGCTTCACGGCGAACACCGAGAGACGCAGCCTGTGCCCAGTGTGATTCTCGGACGTGTGTCTCTGGCTCTCGGGCCTTCTGGGTGTCTAGCTGGTGGGCACTTCCTCCCTGGGCTGTGTGTGTGGGGGGGAAACCTGGCACCAGGTGGGGGGGAAGGTGGGCTGGCAGATGCACAGGCCCCCTGGCCGCACAGATCCTGCCAAGGAAACAGCGTTGGGGCCTGGGGAGGGCTGCCCCAGCCTGGCATACAGCTTTGAGCTCAGTCCCTGTGCCCACCCAGGCTGGAGGTCACAGAGGCCAGAGAGGCCCCTCTGACCCCTGGCTTAGTGGCCCTTGGCCCTGGGTCTTACCTTTCCCAGCAGCCCCCTGGGGGCTCTCTCTCTGCCCGTGTTGTTTGTACAGGCAGCCTCCTCAACGGCGCCTTTCCAAGCCGAACCCACATGCACCGGCCGAGGGCCCCCACGCAGGCGGCCGGGGGCTCACAGGACCGCAGGAGCGCTCCCTCTAGCTCTCTGGGCCCATTTCTCATCCGCAACACGGCAGGACCGCCAACCGGGGTTATAGTTGAGGACGAGTGATCACAACCCAGGTCGGGAAAAGTCCTTCGGTGGCGCCCAGGCCACGGGAAGGACGCCCGGCTAGCTGTCCGGCTCTTTGGACTCGGCCAACTGTGTATGTCAGGCCCCGACTGCCCGTTTTAGGCCCTTGAAATGCCTGCTGGGAGCAGTATGGGCTCTAAAGAAATCAGTAATTTGGAAAATCCTGCCCTGCTCTCTGGGCTTCAGCAGAGCCGCCTTACCTTCCTAGCCCCCTCACCCACCCACGCAGCAGCAGGCCTCTGCTCCAGACACACGTCACTGAGCCTCTGAGGACATCTGAGGATGTCAGGCCTCCGAGAACCCGCCTTGGCAGGAAAGCGTGTGCATTCCAACCCCCTGTTCTATCTATGGCCTCCGCTGTCTGGGGAGTTCAGTGTCCATCTGTAAAATGGGCGAATCCACCCCAGTCTCTTTCGTAGAGGCTGTGAGGGTTCTGGAGGGAGCTCCCGCGGGGCCCTTGGTGGCCACACACAGCAGCCCTATTATAATGGGGCCATCCCCCCCCCCCCCCCCCCGGCTGCGACACCTCCTCATGTTAACTTGCTGGCCTCAGTGTCCTGGTCCGCAGGATGGGGGTGAGGAGGACCTCTGTGTCCTAAAGCCAGGAGGGGGCGTGATGTCACCCGAGGGAGCTCTTAGGAAGGTGCCAGCACAGGTCACATTGGAGACGTTTCAGTTGTTAATGTCGCCCTTATCACCACCATCTCCAGCGTGGTCCCCACTGAGTGAGTCCGGTATCTTTCCACCCTCTCCTCACACCTGCTGCAGGTAGAGAATCGTCCATCAGTGTATGTAGACTTGTCAACAGTGCGACACCCACGTGTGGAAAGAAGACAGACCATCCTTAACTCGCGTGTCTGCTTTCCAGTTTACTCAAGGGGCCAGGAAGGGGTGCTGCCCTTGGGGAGGGCTGGCTTGGAGCGCCTCCTGTCTCTCCCCTCCCCTCAGCCTTGGCCTCTGTGGTCCTGCCTGGTGCCCCCTGCCCGCATCCCACAGGGACCCGATTTCTGCCGGGGCCCCAAGTAGGAACGGCTGGGAGCCCGCGGGCAGGCTGGAAACCTCAGGGCTTTGCCGCAGGCTGGGGGAGGCTGGCGCTGACTTCAGAGGAGCCTGCAGTTTGGGGGCGATGTGAAGACTACGAGCCTAGGGAGAACTTTTCGTGTCCCCACGGGGCTCCCCGGCTCCCGGAGTCAGCCTGTCGCCTCGCAGGCTCCCCCGACCGCCTCCTACCAGGCCTCAGAAGGGGCCTCGGCACACCGACCTTCCGCACGGGGGCGCATAGGCGCCCGGACGCCGGGGACTGTGCCCTGCACTCCCCGGAAACACGCCCCGGCGAGGGGCTCCTTCCGACGGCGGCCCCTCCTAGGCTCAGGTTACAGATTCGCCGCCCGGGAGCCCGGGGTTCGCCCCGCGCGGGGGCCCGGCTGGGGCGCCGCGCGGGGTTCTGCCTCCCGGGGATGCTGTGCGGGCGCGCGGGGCCGGACGTGCCTCTCCAGACCGCGCCTACAACTTGGGATTTTTTTGTTGTTGTTTTTATTCTTTTTCTCTTTCCTCCAGGACTGTCAGGGCCCCGCCCACCAGGCTGGCGGTCCCCTCCCCGGCCGGCCCTCGCCTGAGCGGGGCGGTGTCTGCGGCCACACAGATTCAAGCTCGGGTGCGCCTCGGAGTTCAGCGGCGCCGCGGGGACGCGCCTCTCCGGAGAGGCAGGGGTGTGCGCGCTGGACCTGGGATGCCGGGCAAGCTCCGGGGAGGGCTCCGGGCGTGGGGGACGCGGCGTGGCGCCCGCTCGGCACCCCTGGATCCGTCGGCGCGGGCGCTGCGGCGGGACCTCGAGCTGGATGCGAGCTTGGGCTCGGCGGGGGCGCGCCGGGCTGGAGAGGCTGGGTGACCCGGGGGCCGCGGAGCCGGCGTGGAGGCTCCGCTTGCACCCCAGGGTTGAGAGGGGGGCCCCGGCGAGAGCCGGACCGAGGACGGCGCCCCTCCCCCTCCCGGCTGGAGCGCCGCCCTCGACACCCAGGCCGGAGCCGGGCTGGGCTGGACGCTCCGGCCGAAGCCACCCCGCAGCGCCCGAGGGAGGCCCGGAGGTGCCCCAGCGCCCGGCCCGGCACTCCCTCTAGCCGCTCCAGCCCCCAAACCGGTTTTTCGACCCTGCCTTTGACTTCCCTTTGCGTGTTGTCCAACTTCCCCACCGCCCTGCCGGCTATCGGGAAGCCCCACACCTGAGTTACTCCATGAACTCCCCACTCTGGAGTGGGGTTCTCCTGCCTTTCTCTTCTTCGGGGGTGACCTGGCCGCGCCCAACCAGGTGTCGCCTTTCTGTGACAGCAGCGGCCGCAGACACGCCCCGCCCCCGAGCCCCGCAGTGCCTCGGGCCCCCTTTCCCTCGAGCGCAGGAATGGCCCACCTGAGCCCTCACCCCTCCCTCTTTTCTTTGGCATCTCCACGTGTTTTACTCAATGAAACGCTAATTCAGTTCTTCCCAGTGGGTTTTTTTTTTTCCTTTTCAAAATTTTCAGCAGCCACCTAAGCAGACACTAGTCACGCTAATGCCCACCCTCAGCCCGCTGGCCGGCCGCGGAGCAGAGGAGGTCTCTTCCGAGTCGGAATCACTCGGGGTTACTTGATTCAAAGCCTGACGTGGCCGAATGTAAAATGAGACCGGGGTGGGGGTGCTTACACCCCAGGGTGAGTGGGTGGGGGGTGTGGAGAGCACGCAGGCTTCCCAAATGCTTAATGTAATCACGGGCCAGCTGCCTGTACTTGTAAAGTTGTTATAACCCCCTCCTTGGTATAAACAGGAAAGCGCAGCATAGAAAGCAAGAGACCCGCATTCACAAATACCAGCTCCCCCGCCAGCTGCCAGAGTCCCCTTTTATGGCGCTCCTGGCCTGCACCCCCACCGCAGAGACCCTGGCTTCTCCCCTCTGAACTCTCCAAGAGGGTTTATTTTGAAACTACCCTCAACCCAGCTGTGGACCAGGTACCCGCGCCCACCCCAGCGCCCCGTGGCCTGGTGCAGTGGCTTCCGGAGAGGCTGGGCTCCCGGAGTCCTCTTTCAGGTCCCCAGCCAGGGGGCCCTGGAGGTAGAGGCTTGTGGCCTCGAGGGTTTCTCCAAAGAAAGCGGCCTCCTCTTCTCAAGAGACTCCCAAACTTCTTCGATGGACGCTCCTCTCCCCCCACCCAAATATCTAAAAAAAAAAGAGACCTCAGGAGGCGTTTTATGAGATCCTGCCGTCTCCACATTGACGAAGCCTGAGAGAAGAAAAGACCTTTTGTGGGAGTTCTCCGGGATTACTGGGCTCCCCAAGGCCAGCGGCGAAACTCACCCCTGAGCCCCCCGCCCGTCCCACCTCTCCTTCCTGGCCCAGCAGACCCTGCTCGAGCCATGGCGGTCTACATCCTGCCTCACTGACTGTGTGTGCTTACAGCGTCAACGGGTGGACGTGATATTTCAAACATCAGATCAGTGCGTTTATATATTGGGTGCCCGGAAATTTTTCCAAATAAACACAGCTTGATTCAACTTGGGTGGGCGGACTTATCAACAGACTAATTCTATAAACAAATGAAGGAATAGCCCCGAAACGGATTGGCTGGTATCAAAAAGACACGTGGAGGGAAAAGCTTGGAGTTTTTCAGCAATGAAATTTTAATTAATGTGGGTGGGCTGAGCGCACAAGGACTGTTTATCATAGACAATTTATTTTCCAGCGCTAAGTCAACATATAATAGCAAACTTACAACAATTATTTAACATTTTTAAAGCCATGAAGGGACAGAGCACGGAGCGGCCAGGGAGCGCGGCGGACCGGCAGGCAGTGGCACCGCGGGCGCCTGGGGAGGGCCCTTGCGGCGCGGGGCGCAGTCCCTGAGCCCCGGGGTCGCCCGCGTCTTGGGGCGCGCAGCGCCGGCTCCCGCTCGCCATGAGCCACCTCTTCGGGCCCCGGCTGCCTGCGCTGGCCGCCTCGCCCATGCTCTATCTGTACGGCCCCGAGAGACCCGCGCTGCCTCTGGCCTTCGCCCCCGCGGCCGCGCTGGCCGCCCCGGGCCGGGCAGAGCCCCCCCAGAAGCCGCCCTACAGCTACATCGCCCTCATCGCCATGGCGATCCAGGACGCGCCGGAGCAGAGGGTCACCCTGAACGGCATCTACCAGTTCATCATGGACCGCTTCCCCTTCTACCACGACAACCGGCAGGGCTGGCAGAACAGCATCCGCCACAACCTCTCGCTCAACGAGTGCTTCGTCAAGGTGCCGCGCGAGAAGGGGCGGCCGGGCAAGGGCAGCTACTGGACGCTGGACCCGCGCTGCCGGGACATGTTCGAGAACGGCAACTACCGGCGCCGGAAGAGGAAGCCGAAGCCGGGCCCCGGGGCCCCCGAGGCCAAGCGGGCCCGCGCGGAGACGCACGAGCGCGGCGCAGAGGCGCAGCCCGGGCCGGGCAGCGGGGCCGCGCGCCGGGGCCCCGCGACCCCGCGGCGGGAGGGAGCGCCCGCGCGCCCCTCGCCCCTCCGGGACGGCGCCTCTCCGCCTGCGCCCCTGTCCCCGGAGGAGGACGTGGGCGACGCTGTCCAGGGCTCGGCGGCGGCCTTGGCCACGGGCCAGCCGGCGCGCACGGTGGATGGCCCGGGGTCCCCTGCGCGCCCTGCCTCCCGCAGCTCCCCAAAGAGCGCCGACAAGACCAAGAGCTTCAGCATAGACAGCATCCTGGCGGGACGGCGGGACCGGGAGCCCGCCGGGGAGGCCGAGATCCCGGGGGGCGCCAAGCCTGGGCCCCGCAGCTGTCTGGGCGCCTCGCTTCTGGCCACTTCCACGAGCCTTTGCCCGCCTTTCAACGCTTCCCTGATGCTCGACCCGCACGTCCAGGGCGGCTTTTACCAGCTCGGGATCCCCTTCCTGTCATATTTCCCGCTGCAGCTTCCCGACGCGGTGCTTCACTTCCAGTAGATCCAGCTGTGGCCTCTGGTGCGGTTCCTTCCCCCTCTCTGGTCTGAGCCGGCCAGCGGCCGGCCGGGGTCCCATCGCCAGGGGGAAGGAGTCACTTTAAAAAAAAACAAACAAACGATCTTTTCTTCTGCAACGTGTGGATCGCGGGAAGTGTTACCAACTTCAGTGCGCGGGTGGGCAGGGCCTCCTGCCCCCTCCAAGGTGAGGTGGACTTTCCCAAAGCCAGAGCACCTTCGGAGATTTCAGAGACACTGCCTGCTAGGCCTTGGGCATCTCAGAGGGTCTGCGGAGAGAGCAGGAGAATTCCTTGGCCTCAGGGCAGTCTAATCTTCCCGTCCTGAGGTCCTGCGCGTCCGGAGCAGCGGGGCCCAGATCGGACAGCAGGACCCACAGAGGCAGCGAGGGAGGCTTCAGACAGAACCAACATCTATTTGACTGTGGCCGCTCCCTGGTCCCCGTGGCCCAGGGCTTGGCTTTGAATCTGGTGGTGGGTGTTCACAGCTGGGTTTGTCCCTGAAGTCCAGTTGTGGGGACACCAGGAGTGGCCTCTGTTTTTCAGGTTCTTTAGGGGATTCCAGGGCCTGGTGAGGATTTAAGGCTAATGTCCAGGCTGAAGCTAAGAAACCGCACTTCTATTTTAAATAGAGAATTTCTCTTTCTTTTTTCTTTCTGGACAGTAAAAGGAACATGCTATCTTATTGGGCGAGATGCTTGACCCTTTTCTCTACGATGACGGCCCTGTGACAATTCCATGTTAACAAGCTCTGTTAAGAAAGCGCACTCTGTAAAATAGCATTTTGTTACATTATGATAGCTCAGCAGTCAGTTCCCATGATCTGCAAGACATGTCACCGACACTGGCAGGCATCCTGTTCTGTTGCTTTTGTTTTTAAGGGATCGAAAGGGAGCAGGGGACACCGGAAGCGTGTGGCAGGGAGGGAAGGTGTCGTAGACAGCAGAAGATCTTCCATTTGTATGTTTCTTTCAAGCTCAAGGTTTGGTTTCTGCTGCATTTTACAGAATTGTGGCGTAAAGGACCACTTGTCCTCAACACGGTTGGATGAAAGAAGCCCACACCAAAATGCAGACACTGGGGAGGGTGGGCCACGCTGGGCAGAGAGCAGGAAGCTTCTGGTATCTGCTGGAGGTGCCTCTCTGGGCCTCGAAGAACAGGAGTTTTTCAGACACCCTCCCTCCAAGCCTCTACCCAGTGGGCCTAGAGCCCACAGCTAAATAAACACCTTATGGAGGTGACTGGCAATCTGGGGGGGGGGCAGGAAGGTGGGGGCGGGGAGGGGTGTCCTGCAACAGAGATCTGGTTAAGAAAATGGAGATTTTTACAGCCCAGTTCAGCTTGGAACTTTCTGGAAGTGCATCTAAGCCTTACAGTATTCCTCTTTGGGTTGTGCTGGGTGGAAAACTGGGGTTTTCTGAGCCTCCAGGTTACTTTAATTTTATCCAATATGGGACAAGGCACCATAAGTCATGAGTCCTGGAGGTAGACTGACATAGATCTCTAAGATACCTTTAAAATGAACACAAACTTTACAACAAGAGAACCTAGTGGCTCTTACAGTCGAAAGGACAGTGCAGACACGCGTCGTGGTTTAATTATGAGTAAGCCCAGAGTTGGCTTCCTGAGAATCTGGTCTTAGAGCCGTGTCCTCCCGGTGCATCAGTCTCCTCCGGCATGTCCTCCCCAGGTTGGGGGGGACGTTTTGGTGAGCCGCAGGGTGTCCTGGGTGTGGAGAGCTTTGATGGGGCCCCTCTGTCGGGATCCAGGCTCGCCGCCATGACTGACCGGCAGCGCAGGGGAAGCCTGTCTAGGGTGTGTTGTTATCCGAGTCTCAGCCCCTGTGAATAAAGTTGTCTTTTCATTAACCTCTCAGTGACCGGTTCAGTGGATTGCTGGGAGGGGGTAAGCAAACAGCGTAGTAGGAGAGAGGAGTCAGGGGTTATATCTGGGAGCCCCGTCAGCATCTCTGGGGCTCTGGCTTCCAAGGGAGCCCAGCCCAATGGGTGCTGCCGGAACCCCGATGGAAACTCTGCAGAATATGCTATGCTTTTAATGTTTTCTCTTTAGGTTTGATTTGCTGTCTCATGTGCTTTGTTAATTTATGATGGCTGATTTCTGGAGAAGCCAATAACCAGTACTGTCATGTTTAAAGGGCGGTATTTTAGAGTCACAGTTCCAAAAAATGTAACGTAAACATTAGTTTTATGGCTCAGGAAAAAAAATGGCGGTATATATCTGCGTTGTAAGAGAGTTTATACTGACGTAAATAGAACTTTGGTTACCTAATCCCCTCCCTTATCTGGTTTGGGGCTGAAGGGAATGAGCAGGAGGGTGACGGGCCTGGCAGAGTCGGAACAATCCCACGAACACCCCTTCCGCGGAAGAAGAGGACCCGTGTGTCTCAGTGACCGAGACGCCGCTCCGGCGCTCGGGCTGCCATCACGGCTCCAAACTACAGCCCAGTAAGAAAACATAGTTTCTGCTCTCAGTTAAAGCAAAGTCACCTTTGTATTTAAAAACAATTTTTTAAATGTTTATTTGTTTTTGAGAGAGAGAGACAGAGACCGAGCATGAGCAGGGGAGGGGCAGAGAGAGAGGGAGACACAGAATCCGAAGCAGCTCCAGGCTCTGGGCTGTCAGCACAGAGCCCGACGCGGGGCTCGGATTCACACACTGAGATCATGCCCTGAGCCGAAGTCGGACACTCAACTGACTGAGCACCAGGGGCCCCTCCCCTCTGAATTTAGTGTAAATCAGAACAGCCTTACCGTCTACTCTTAGGCAACCCTGGAGACACGCTTCTGGGCTCCCTTCTAAACAAAGGGAACAGATTCTATCTTCTGAAAAGGGGGTTTGGTTCAAGCTCAGTGCGCGCACACACACGCACACACACGCTGATCCCACTGTGCACGCTGATGGGTGCGCTGGTCCTGATGGAGAGAGGGCGGGTGTGTGACGTGCAATGATAAATACACGAGTGTGAAATAACACATATGCATGGGCACATATGTGTATGCGTGGATTTGTGTATGTGCGTGTATGTTGAACATACACGAATGCTCAGAAATTCATCTTTTTTGCATATAAGTGGGACAGATGAGCTCAGATCAAGCGCTGAATCCTTTCAAACGAACACAAGGATCGATATTTTCAGAAAGAGTTTCTTTTTCTGTATCGTTCAAGCCGGGAAAAATCGGGGCTTTGCACCCGTATAGTGAAAGTAATGAAGATTTCATTGGAGAGTCTTGGAAGACACCCCACCATTGAGACCTTTATTTGTACGATTTTTACAAAAGTAGAACTTTGCAAAGGCCTTTTTGTTTGGTGTGGGATGCTCGTTGGCTCTTGGAGTAGCTAACGGCCCTCCTGGGTCTCCGAAGCCCCCTAAGGTTTTCCAGACCCTGAGCAGGACGTGATTTGCCATTTTCGGATCTGGTCGCATCTGTGTGAGAGGGACGCCATGTGTGGTCCCTACCACTTCACGGAGAGCGGTCAGCATGGGTCCGTGTGTGGGTAGGGCACGAGCCCACGTGATGTTGCCGGAGCCCGTCTGCACGGACGCTGGTTCGCTGATGTGAACCCCGCAAACATGGGTGATGCGTCCAGCAGCTGGCTCTCAAGCCAGGGCCACGGCTCTGTCCACTTCCCATCCCCATGGTGGCTGGAAACATCTTGCCTCCACGAAGGGGGGGTTGCTCCACAGAGTGAAACAGGCTGATAAGCAAGGTTTATTATTTAAGAAGAAGGAGCGTGTGTCTCTCGGAAAAGTAAAAATCTTCGGATCCACATTTCCAGGGCTTTTGAAAAATCTGCATGAAAACAGCGAGTTCTCCACTTGTCGTTACCCCGAGGTTCCTGACTGAGGACGCCCAGACTTGGGGTTCTCCAGGGTCAGGCAAAGGCCACACCTGTGCCCAGCGGCGTGGTGCGGGCCCTCAGGGAGTGGGAGGCCGGGGCGAACTCATGGCATCCGTGTGCCCCTTGCCCTGGGCAGATCCCACGAGGGGCCTGATGTGGCTTCGAGCCCGGGTCTACATCACGGCGTGCAGGTGAGAGCGAGTACAAAATTTAGCTTTGTCCCTGGAAGGTGGACATAAGTGGGGGGGGGGGGTTACCAGAGCCCATGTCCTAGGTCCTGGGGGGGTACAGAGCCAACTCAGTTGGGGCCGTGAGGAGGGAGGGCGAAGGGGACACGGAGGGGAAAGGTTTGGTCTTAACATTCTCCCACCGGGCCTGAGAATCTGTGTTCCTGCAGGAAACAGAAAGGCACTTAGATGGGCTGAAGGAAGAGACTGGGGTGGAGGGACTGTTCATGGGGGCGCAGGGGCCGGGAGAAGGGCCCCCACGGTGAGCAGGGGTGAGTGTGGCTGAAGCCACAGAGCTGGGGTGGGTAGGAGCTGGGAAGAAACACCCGACCTCTCTCCTCTCCTGCCTTCCGGCCCTGTGTTCACGCCTTTGATTGCCCGCCCCCCAGAGGTCCAGCCGACAGGGGCAGCAGGCAATGCAGTGCGTGGGGGTCAGCCTGCAAGGACCCGAGGGGTAGAAGGCACTGTCGTGGGGGTGGGGCAGACAGCACTCGCCACGCCCAGTTGGGGGTCCTTCCTTCAGAGCCCTGACCACACTGTTGGTCCAAGAGCTAAGATAGGACGTCTTGGACCCTACGGACACTGCAGCTGGCCTCCAAGGACACTGGGTTCTCCCAAGCTTCCTAGAGAGGTGACTAGCAGGCAGGGCCTGGTATGGGCTGAGCTCCCGAGGGCCCTGTTCCTGGCTGTACGGGGTCTGCCTTCCCAGCTCCGAGCCCGAGCGCCCGGGGGCTGTAAGGACTGTGCACGGCTCTCTGTGAGTTCACCGAGCACCTAGAACAAAGTTACCTTTTACTAAAAGTGTCCTGAATGTGGCCGGTGCCATCTCCTCCTGCAGGACAGGATGCGTGGACCACACGCTGGCAAGGGCGCCTCCAGCCCACGTCCGGAGCACTCAGGGCACAAGCAGTGTCCGGCGTCGGGACATCGTGAGCGTAATCCTGGCTGTGTGTCCTTGGGGCCCCCCAGGCAGAAACTAAGAGCTCTGCTCTGCCCTTGCACGCTGCGTGACATCGGCCAAGTGACCCACCTCTTCTGTCCCTCAACTTTCTCATCCCTAAGATGGGGATGGCATTCGTAACTGCTTCACGGCGCTGACCTGAGTGGGGGAGTGAGCGATGGGGGTGAGGGCGTAAGACAGCGCCTGCCCCCGCCCCGTCTCAGACCGGCAGGACTGCAGTCAGAATTAAGTTAGCGAATATGTCAGAGAGTATCCACACGCAGGCAGCGCGCAGTAAATGGGAGGTCTGTGTACACACACAGCCTCTACTCTAAACACTCGTGTTTTATGAGCCCGTCTGTGCCCTCCTGGTCACGTAACAAAGTCAGGAACCCACAGATCTGCGCACGGGAGTGCGGAGGTAGGGTACGTCCTCCCGGCAGCCGGGGGTCTATGTCCATCTCTTCGGGGCCAGGCCACGTCTCTTGAGGTGACCAACTGAACATGAGACCAAAAGCAAAGGAAAGCAGCCGTGATGGCGAGGGATCCTAGGGAACCACAGGAGGGCGGATTTCATGGGTCACAGCCGGCGAGGTCCCTTTGGTGTCTCCCCAAAGGAGACATACAGTTTAGGGGGGGCTTCCCAGTGCCGGCTGTGTGGCCACTGTGAACCCCAGGGGCCCTGGGAATGAATGCGAGTTTTATTTTGGCTCTGAGCACGGGGCGCTCCTGCAGGCCAAGGGGAGGCCCCGCCCCTCTCCCGGGGAGAAAGGGACCCACCCACGGAGCAGAGCTCACGCAGCAGCTCCTGGGTCTCCTAGCCCGCCTTTCAGCCTTATAAAGCGGAAGGGACATTTCTTTAAATGTTGTGGCTAAATATAGCAGGGGCTTGGTCAGCTAGAACATTTTTAGAAAGCACATTACAAATCAGGAATGTTTTGGAGAAATAAATAAACTTTCCCACATTTTTGGACTTTGAGTCTGCACTGTGGGCTCCATCTCCGGAGCCTGGGGGCGGGGGGTGGCGTGATGAATAATTCACGGTCAGGCTCCCGCTGGTGCCCAGGACCCTGGAGGTGACTCCTTCCCTTCCCCGGTGGGGAATGGCACAGGTGAGGGGCAGGGGTGGGGGACACTGTCAGGTCGAGGACACCCCAGCGTCAGAGGTGACATCAGGAAGTGAGGATTAGAGAGAAGTAAACCTACGTCCAGCACGTTTCACTTCTCGTGTCATCTCATGGAGGTGGCAGTGGTGCTCAGGCTCTCTGCTGCTGACGGCCGGCGGCCCTGGCCCCACGACTCCCCTCGGGCAGGCGCGTGGTGGGACCGGATGGCCGAGTCTGCTCCTGAGCCAGAACGGAGAGCACCGGGCGCATGGCGGGGGTGGGGGGGTGGTCAAAGGACCCTCCCTTCTGTCTTCTCATCTGCCCGCATCTATGCTCAGTTTTCCATTTGATTGGAACAGAGTCCTGGCCTCCGTCCGTGACCTCAGCTGTCCTGAACCTTGGGTGGGGGTGCCCTGCACCGAGGTAGCTGTGGTACAAGTTCACGTGTTTGTGGAAGAAACGTGGTCTAGTTGGACAAGTATTAAAAAGGGAATAAACCCGGGGCGCCTGGTGGCTCAGTCGGTGGGGAGTCTGACTGTTGACTTTGGCTCAGGCCATGATCTCACGGTTCATGAGATCGAGCCCCACGCTGGGCTCTGCGCTGACAGATTCTCTTGGGATTCTCTCTCTCTCTGCCCCACTCCGGCTCGCAAGTGCGGACGCGTGTTCTCTCTCTCTCTCTCTAAATAAATAAAAAATTTTTTGTTGTTGAAGAGAATAAACCTGTGACCCCGTGGTCACCTGTAACAACTGCCTCCAGCAGAGGCCGGCTGGTGTTTCGGGATATTCTGGTGGAGACCCCGCTAGACAGACAGAGAGCGGCGCACACATGTGTATACACACACACACGCACGCACATGCATGTGCGGGAGCCGGTTTTCACTTCCTCACTGCCGTCACCGCCTCCACCATCGTCGTCATGCTGTCATCGAGGGGCTGCTTAACATTCTCTGTGCGGGGCTGGGGACAGAGACCTCCCTGAGGCACAACCCAAGGCTGACAAGCCAGCGACGGGGAGACGAGCAGAAAATAGATTTGCTTATTTACTTATTAAAACTTCGCATCGTGAAGTAATCACAGTTCACAGGAAGGTACAAAGAAGTGTGCCGCGAGGTGAAAGAGGCTTCTTTAGTACGAAAATGCTTAAGTCGTCTTGTAATTTAAATTTTTTTAATGTTTTATTTATTTTTGATAGAGAGAGAGACAGAGCATGAGAGGGGGAGGGGCAGAGAGAGAAAGAGACACAGAACCGGAAGCAGGCTCCAGGCTCTGAGCTAGCTGTCAGCACAGAGCCTGACGCGGGGCTTGAACCCACGAACGTGAGATCTGACCTGAGCCGAAGCTGGAGGCTTAACCGACTGAGCCACCCAGGCGCTCCTGTAATTTAATTTTAATTTCTGGCACCAGGGACTGGGGACGGGACCCCTGCCAGGTGACAGATCTGCTCACTGAGCTTGCTGTGCCCCCCTCATATGTCTGAGCCACGCCGGACCCCGAGGTCCGCTCACACGTCAGTCTGCAGGTTCCCTGCACTGGTGGAGGTAGCTTTGGGACTTTTGTCCTCCGCTGAGGCTGGTGGGTGTCGGGACTGAGCCCCAGGATCGCTGGGGGGCTTTGCGGAGTGCTGACGGCGGGGTCACAGCCCTCGCCGGTTCTCGTGCGCAGCCGAGTGCGGGCCCAGTGGTTTGGATATCCGTAAGGGAAGGTCTGAGGTCAAGTGCCCGGATTAGGCAGGAAAACCACTTGGCATGAAGACACAAGAGAACAGGTCGGGGGCCGAGTGGAGCGGACCAGCTGCTGACGCCGCTCAGGCTGCAGCCCTCTCGGCCCCGCAGGCCCTCCTGGGCGCGGGTGCGGAGCGCAGTCTTCCACATGGCATCTCACTGAGTCATCGCAGCTGCCCAGCGCCTGCCCAGCCAGGGGTGAGCGGCACCAGGGTGGTGAGGGGAGCTGGCCCGTAGCGCCTCGTCAGGGACAGCTGTTCTGGAAGCTTCCGCTGTCCTTCGCACCGTCCCCGCGTGGCTGCACGCGGCCACATTTCACAGACGTGGAAGCCCATGTCGGCTCCGGGTCCAGGAAGCTCACGCATCAGGGACACGCCGAGGGCCGAGGGCCGCTTTCTGTTTCCCGAGATCAGGAATGTGAGTTGTGCCGAGCGGCCTCTGTAATCAGAACTGCTGATCATTCTGGAGCTAATGAAGAGTGAGAGCCCCGGGCGCCTGGGGGGCTCCGTCGGTGGAGTGCCCCACTTTGGCTCAGGTAATGATCTCGTGGTCTGTGAGTTCAAGCCCCGCGTCGGGCTCTGTGCAGACAGCTCGGAGCCTGGATCTGCTTCGGATTCTGTCTCCCTCCCTCTCTGCCCCTCCCCTGTTCACACTCTGTTTCTCTCTTTCTCAAAAATAAACGTAAAAAAAAAGGAGTGCCACCAGCAGCCAGGCCAGGCCCCTGACGCTCCGTGGGGGGCTATAAATGAAGCAGACCCAGGTCACATGCCCCAGGGCATCCCGTGCCCGTGGAGTGGAACGGGGCGGGGGGTGGGCGGTGAGCGGGCGGTGAGCGGACACGCACAGCACAGCCCCACACGGCAGTGACCTGGCTCCACACGCCGACCGACCCCGCGCGGCGTGTCATTGTGAGGCTCCGGCAGCCGGCGGCGGAGCTGGTGGCACAGACCACCTGGCTCTCATCTCCCATCTCGCTTGGATTTTTAACCCAAGGGGCCTCGTAATCTCCTAGACCCGCGAGCCAATAAAAGACTCATTGCACAGTGCTCCGTAGCCCCGTTAAGAAAGGAGAAACAGGTGAAGTTAATTTCAGCCATGTGTTTTATTTAACCCCCCACATCCAAAATATTATCATTCCAGCAAGTAATCCAACACCAGAAAACGCCGAGGCGCCTTTTTTTATGCGCTGCTCCGTCTCCAAACCCAGCGAGCGGTCTGCCTGCGCTTACAGCACGTCTGAATTGATTATTTTTTTAGCTTTAGTATTATTTTTTTCCATTTTATTGGGAGGAGCCGTGTTGTGGGCGCTCAGGGGCCGTGCCCACCCGGCGGCCCACCCGCCAGCAGGTGCAGCTCCCGCGTCTTCGGCCCGCCTTCCTCGGGCTCCTCCGGAAGCGTGCAGCTCTATATGACACCAGGAGGGCCGCGCCTGGCTCTCCTCCACCTGCCCCGGCTCTAGGACGGCGAGGGTCGTATCATTTCTGCCGTGCTCCTTGTTCCTGCCACGGCTGGTCTGGTGCCAGGATTGCATGATCCTTGATGCCCGACTCTCCTGCTTGAGTGAATGTCCCTCAGCTTCTTGTGAGCAATTT
Source organism: Helogale parvula (assembly GCA_004023845.1). NCBI lineage: Eukaryota > Metazoa > Chordata > Mammalia > Carnivora > Herpestidae > Helogale > Helogale parvula. The sequence continues at coordinate 127,774 of PJEM01005285.1, forward strand.
CTTGGTGCATAACCGACGGTGTGTATTCGTCAGGCGGACACACAGCCTTCCGGAGGCTCCGCCGCCGCTCCCAGCCTCTCTTTCCACCTTGGGTTGCTCTGACACCTTATGCACTCAGCCCTGGAGCCAACGGTAGGGCTTACCTGGCAGGTGAACGTGGATCAAATTAGCTGGGCGCTGGGGCCAGCCTGGCGTTTTCCCCTGGGGATGAGCGACCCCAGGAGAGCACATTCTGTTTACTCTCAAGGGCCCGGGGCCGAGGGGCACGGTGGTCCAGTGTCTGTGGGCTGGTGGGCAAGTCCGTGGCTCACCATGGATAGAAGCCACATTCTCCAACCAAGCTTTTAAAATAAATGTTTCGACTTCTTTCAGTCCAATCCCATCATTTCCCAAATGGTTCAGAATTCAGGCAGCCCCCCCGTTTTACTGGTGGGAACCCCGCCGAGGGGCAAGCGGGAGGTGTGAGCTCCCCAGGGCCCCGGTGTGCGGGTCACGCTGCAGCGCGTGAGAAAATGGGAGCCGGGGTAGCGTTTCTCACTCTGGACGCACCCCTGCAGGCGAGGACCTCCCTGAGGAATCAAAGGGGTGAGGTCTCAGCGCTCCGTGGAAGGGATCCGGGCTCCGCGTTTCATCTCTGAAGCTTCCAGAGGCGCAGGGAGGCCGTGTAAACTGCAGACTCGACCTCTGGATTTATAGGTTTTCAAGGGAGTTGTGTCCCGTCCCCGCTGGTGAGAAGGATGCTCCCGGGAAGGCGGCTTTGAGGGGGCGGGACAGGAACAAGAGGGCGGGGGTGGCAGCTGGGGACTGTGAGAAACAGGAAAAGTCCTTGGAGCTCCGTTAGCAGCGGGCAGTGACTTTCCCAGCACCAGAAAGTCTCCGTGGGCCCCATAATTCATGCAGCCCTGTGCTCGGAATCAGCTCAGAGAAGTTGCTTTCTGGATGACCACCGACTATGACACGTGTGAGTGCGTGTGTGCGCATGGGCGTGGGAGAAAAACCCTTTGGGGGGACCAGCCTGTCCACCAGCGACCCTCCCTCCTCCCCCCGGGCGGGGGAGCCCCTGGCGGCGCCAGGCACCCCCTCCCCTCCGGATCCCGCAGCGGTTCTGCAGTCCTCAGAGAGCCTCCCTAGCCTTTGTTTTCATTAGCAGAGCAATATGTAATAATAGTTGTTAAAATAATTGTATTTCTGTTTTTACATCTGTAAAGATTAAGTTAAACAGTATGAAGCCCATTAAACGGTTTCATGACACGCTGCCGTGCGCTGCCCTCCGTTCCCACTGCTACTATTATTCCAGAATAAACTTCAGAGAAGGGGCGGCTGCCACGCAGGGTTATTTATAGCGGCTCATTCATCAATAAAAAACTTCAAAAGGAATCTGTTACCCTTCTATTGGGAAGCCAAGGAAAACTCACATAGAGACAGGCCTGTTCGGAAACAAAGCGGAGGCGACCACAGGACACTCAGTGAAGTAAAATCCTGATTTCTAACAAATACCGTGTCGCGAAGAAGAGATTGCTGGCTACGTGAATCCATTTAGGCAGCCCGGTTCCCACTGGATACTTAAAATGAGCTGTTAAACGGTTGTATTTACGTTGGCTTCAAAGGGCCTGGGCCTCCTCTGGGGTTTTAAACGCGTAATAGGTTTGTGATCCTGACATAGCAAAGCAAATCTTTTCTTCTTAAGAAAGCTCAGGGGACGGACTCATCCCCCTGCCTCTTGCTTATGGTTTGAATCTATGGTTTTCTTGGCTTTTAGCTGGACGCCGAGGGGGACTGGAGTCGAGGCTCCGAGGGCGGGAACCCCGTTCACGGAGCACGCAGCTCGCCTCGGTCCTGTCCTTCAGAAGCCGGCGTTCTCCACTGTCTTGCAGAGGAAAATCGCTGGCGTGGAGGAGCCATGGGTCCCCGAACATCACCCATTTATGACCTGTCCTTGGTGACATCTTAGAATTACGGCGATTTGCGTGGTGATGGGCTCCAAAGCATGACTTGATGCGGCCGTTTGCACATTCACAGACCAAACAAGCCCCAGACCCCTGGTACTTGGCTCCCCCAGGAAGGCGAACCCCCAGATCTCAGACAACGGGAGCCCTGGCATTTCTGTACCTCGACCCTGGACAGGACCCTGGTGGGCACGACGCCGAGGACCCAGGACCTGACCTGTGGGAAAGAAACCGAGTCTGACCGACTCTGTGCCGTGGAGACATTTTGTGCGTCCGAGGACACAGGCCCGGGAGTTCGCGGCCGTGGCTCAGTTAGCCTGTGCTGGCAGCACCCCAAGTGACAGCATCACAGGCTTTCTGTCGCCTTTTTCCCAGGCCTGTGATGTGAGTGGTCGCATTGGGCCCATTTCACAGGGGAGCAGGTTGAGGCTCAGTGGACTGACTTACACAAGCTTGCTCAGCTGGGACGGGAGAGGGCTCACCCTCGGGGTCAGAGTCTCTCTGCCTATGCCCAGGAATGGAAGGCTCTGGGCTCAGACAGGACAGGCTCTGCAGCCTGTTTATTATGCGGACCTGGCCGGGAGGCTGAGTCAAGGGGGCAGGGTCAGCACACGGCCGCTCGCCAAGCTGTCCTCCGTGGTGAAGGGCGCTTGGCCGTCGGCCCCGTGTGGACTGGAATCTGGCTCTGCTAACTGTGGGCAAGTCACGCAGCCTCTCGGAGACTGGTGCTCACCCCTTGAGCGGGTGGTAACACCCAGGCGGCGAGAGGCGTGCATGGGCCGAGGTCCTTTATCTGCCGCGACGGCTGTGGTGCATCATGACCGCAGCAAGCCTGTCCGGGTGCCGACTCCGGGCCAAAGTGAGAGCCTGGCCCCCGGACACGGCGTTTCCTCCAGCAGTACTGGATGTGGGGTGGCCCATGGCGCGTGGTCCTGTCACCCTCACCCTGCAGGGCAGGCAGGCAGCTTTGCCCGGCACCGCACGGCTCCCAGCGGGAGAGGGGGGCGAAGCCGGGCACCCGGCTCTGGCATCTGCTCTCACGCTTCTCCTCAGCAGATTCTCAGCAGGGATGGGTGGATTCGGAGCCACTGAGAGTCGGTGCTTATTCTGGACACGTGCGGCCATAGGCATTTTTGGTCCCACTCCAGGGACACGGCCCCGGGGGTTCTCAGAGTCACGTTCTAGAATGTTGTCCTCCAGCTTGCAGCACCTGACTAGCCAGGCAGCCCACGTGGGCCTGGGAAGGGGGCGTGGAGCCCGTCACTCGTATCCCTGCTGTGGATCTCAGCAGAGCTGGAGGGGCCCCTCATGCCTGACCACGGACCCTCCTGCTGGGGTCCGGACCCCGAATCTCAAAGGACACACACTTGAGTTTTGTCGAGAGCCTGAGGCAGGCGCTCCACGTCAGGCATGCAGAGCAGCGACCAGATGACTTCCTTTTGCAGGAACTGTATTTGTTTCTCGTCGCTGGCTGCGAGGGGGGATTCGGAGGCCCCTCCGACGGGCTGGAGGCCACAACAAAATGGAAATGACGCCTTTTGCAATTTCCTTTAATTTCCTCGAATGCGGTTACCAGGAACAGGTGACTGTGAAGCCCAGAACCACGGCCCGGCCCCCATCAGCAGGAGGTTCCAGCACACAGCTTCGTGGCGCATGGACGCGGGATGGAGGTGGGGGGGAGCGAACCTCCCCCCGTCCGGCCCTCGGTGCTCCCACCAGTGCACCCGGCAGGTCCCTTCCCTGGCCCCACACTGGGGACTGAATGGACGCACCAGCATTCTGGATGTCCTGACCATCTCACCGGTTTTCAAAGCCCATGGGGTCCCGTAAACCCCAAAAGATACTCACCACGCCCTTTCCCCCATTTTCAAACCCATGAGGATTTTAAGGGAAATTTAATCCACATGTTTCTGATTCATTTGCTCCTAACTCATCAAAACCTTGTTTCCCCAAAGCTATTTGATGTCCAAGGAGATTTTGGAGGCGCTTTACATCTTTGCAAAGTCTACCCTTCCCGGCTTTGAAATCAGATGTTGCCTTTTGCCAAACACCAATGAGCTCACCAGCTGAAAAAAGGGTCCTGTTTGGTTTACAATTGGAGACTGTGATTTCTCAGCAGGCTGTGAAATGGGCAAAGCCTCCCTGTCGGAAAACCCGTCAGGTCCCCTCTCGGGGCGGGGGGGGGGAGCGGGGGGTCCAGGCAGGAGCCGAGTCCTGTGGCCTGGGCGTTGGGGACCCGCTCACGGGCCGGGGGAGCGGCGGGGATGACAGACCCCGCCTGGCCGGACACCTTCACGCTTCCCCGGGGACAGAAGAATGCCCAGGACACATTTCTGCGTCCCCACATTTAGGCGAATGTCACTTAGGAGGCACTGCTCATCTGTTTATAAAGTCTGAATTATTATTATTACTTGTTTTTAATGTATTTCTAATATTGATTTATTTCCTAGACAGAGTGCGAGTGGGGCAGGCGCAGAGAGAAAGGGAATCCAAAGCAGGTGCCAGGCTCTGTGCTGACACGGGGCTCGAACCCATGAACCACGAGACCATGACCTGAGATCAGGTTGGATGCTTAACGGGCTGAGCCACCCAGGCGTCCCTGAATTGTTATTTTTTTAACTGGAGTAGAGCTGATGGAGTCTGCTTTATTTTAAGCTTATTATGAAGGAAAGTTGAGACATGAAGGAGAGAGAATGCCTCCCACCCGTCTCCCTCTCAGTGCCAATTTTGATTTTGAAGTGAATCCTGGACCTCATAGTCATTTCATTCTTAAATATTTTGACAAACATCTCCAAAACATAAGGGAAAATTCCTAAAAAATCCACGCTGCCCTGATCACAAATTGACAGCAAAAATTTCTAAATTTCATACCATATCATGTCAGTGATTACTTTCCTCCCCTCCTCCTCCCTGCCCCCCGCCTTTCTCATAATGTGCTGTTTGCAGATTCTGGACGGGCCTCACTGCTTCGCCAGGGCCCCGTCTTAGAGCAGGAGGCTGCGTGAACCCTCCCGCATCCGGCCTGCGGTCGCCGTGCCCGCGACCCCCCTGCATTTTGATGCCCTTGCTAAGTGTTTCATACTTATCATTTCTCTCTTAGAGCATCCCTTTGGTGTGGCCCGAGGAGGACTGAGTGATTAGTGTCACCGAGCATCGTTTGCTGAGTACATGGCTTCAGTGGGGCCTCTTGGGGACGGCAAAGATGTCAGTGCGCTGGGGCTTCTGTACCCAAGTGGGCGATGCTCCTTAGCCACCATCCACTTGATGAGTAAACCGAGGCTCGGAGGCTATGTGGCTTCCCCGGGGACTCAGGGCTTTCAGACAGAGCCCAGAGCCGGACCACACACTGTAACCTCCCAGACCAGGTCCAACCACCGCAGCCGGACGCCCCTTTCCGTGGTTGACGGATGTTCACTCTGGGCTACTTCTCTGTCTATCACTTAGCTGTGCCGGCGTGGGTGGGTCCTGACTGCCGGACCAACGACGACAAGAAGGACGCAGCCAGGTCACCGGCAGTCCGGGCCAGGCAGGCGGGGCTGCCTTCTCTGGTTCAGCAGGATCTCAGAGCACAGTGTGTCTTGGAGATCTTACTGTTGGTAGCAATTCTAGAAGCCCAGGGTCGATAGCCTTATGCCTGACTGCTCTTACCACTTCCTGACCCTGGGGACTGTCACATTTGCCACCCCTGGGCCACAGAGTGGCCTCTTAGATGCCTTCCAGTCTTGACATTTCTGTGATTATATCTTACTCTTTAAAATGTATCTGTAGGTACAGAATACACGAACTTCTACACATGCGGACCTGCCGCCTCTCAGACGACTCTGTGGGCCATTTCCACCCCCGAGAGGTTCCCTCCGGCCAGTCCCTGGTCAGTACATCTGCCTGAGACGTGACGCTATTTTCATACAACCAATGATCACTCGTGACGTCATTCCCTTGCTCTGGGACCACACCGGGCATCCGGCTTCACTTCACAGTGTTTTGATGTGACTCAGCCATGCGGACGTGTGCAGGAGTTCTCATTCATGCAGAGCGGTGTTCCGTGTGTGAGCGCACCGCAGCCCCTCCCCCTGCACAGACACACCGCCTCCGTCCCCGTGTGCA
>PJEM01005286.1:0-33084 GCA_004023845.1 Helogale parvula
TTTTTTTCTTCCTCTTCTTTTTATGGTGGTGGGGGTGGTTATGTTTAAATGAAGTTGCTTTTACAGCACCAAAGACTTAATCATCCATTTCCTATATAAAAGGTAGCTACTTTTCTGCATGGACCTCAAATATACTGTAGTATAGAGGTGGAATTTAAGTAAAGGTATTAAGCAGGCTGTGTTTTAGCTTATAGGCAAGAATAAATTGTATCATTTATCTTGAATGTATCATAGATAAGCTGCTAAAGAACGATTGCCACTTCAGATAGCTGTGAAATTAGGTGATTAACTAGTTGGTTCTTAACCTGTTAATTTCTGTATAAGTCTAATTACATGAAATAGAAGTGGGGGTTTTGATTTTTTACTTTGCTTTTCTGTTTGGAGTGTCATTGTAACTACTGTATTGTAAATGACGGAAAATAATTGCGTATGTTAAAAAATAAATAGTGTTATATTAAAAAAAAACAAATACATAAAACAACTAATCACAAATAGAAACCATCTTATTGATAAGAATGTGCTAATTACAGGGGACTTTAATACTCCCCTGAAAATACTCAACAAGATTCTACCAAATTGAATTCAACATCATATTAAAAAAACTATCCATCATGATCATGTGGGATTCGTTCCTGGGTTACAGGGCTGGTTCAGTATTCACAAATCCATCAATGTGATACATCACATTAACAAAAGAAAAGATAAAAACCATATGATCCTGTCAAAAGATGGAGAAAAAGTACTTAACAAAATGCAGCACCCTTTCTTAATAAAAATTCCTGAGAAGTCAGAATAGAAGGAACTTACTTAATTATTATTAAAGCAATTTATGAGAAGCCCACAGCTAATATCCTCAGTGGGGAAAAACTGAGAGCTTTCCCCCTGTGATCAGGAACAAGACAGGGGTGTCCATTCTCACCAATGTTGATTAACATAGTGCTGGAAGTCCTAGCATTAGCAATCAGACAACCAAAGGAAATAAAAGGCATCAGAATCAGCGAAAAAGAAGTCAAACGTTCACTGTTCACAGATGACATGATACTCTACATGGAAAACCTGATCGACTCCACCAGTAGCCCTCTAGAACTGATTCATGAATTCAGTAAAGTCACAGGCTACAAAATCAATGAACAGAAACCGGCTGCGTTCCTATACACCAATAATGAAGCAGTGGAAAGAGAAAACTAGAAACTGATCCCACTCATAATTGCACGAAAAACCATAAAATATTTAGGAATAAACCTAATCAATAATGTAAAAGATCTATACGATGAAAACTATAGGAAACTTATAAAGGAAATTGAAGAAGACACCAAGAAATGGAAAAACACTCCATGCTCATGGATCAGAAGATTAAACATTGTTAAAATGTCATTACTACCCAAAGCAATCTACACATTCAATGCAATCCCCATCAAAATTGCACCGCATTCTTCTCAAAGCTAGAGCAAGCTATCCTAAAATTTGTATGGAACCACAAAAGACCCCGAATAACCAAAGTAATATTGAAGACAAAACCAAAACGGGAGGCATCACAATCCCAGTCTTTAGCATTTATTACAATGCTGTCATCATCAAGACAGTATTGTATTGGCACAAAAACAGGCACATACAGCAATGGAATAGAATAGAGAACCGAGAACTGGGTCCACAAATGTACGGCCAATTAATTTTTAAGAAAGCAGGAAAGAGTATCCAATGGAAAAAAGAATGCCTCTTTTAGCAGATGGTGCTGGGAGAACTGGACAACAACATGCAGATGAATGAAACTAGACCTCTTTCTTAAACCATTCACAAAAATAAACTCAAAATGGCTGAAGGACCTGAATGTGAGACATGAAACCATCAAAACCATCGAGGAGAAAACAGGAAACAGCCTCCTTGACCTCAACCGCAGGAATTTCCTACTCGACACATCCCCAAAGGCAAGGGAAATAAAAGGAAAACTGAACTCTCGGGACCTCATCGTGATAAAAATCTTCTGCACTGCAAAGGAAACAACAAGAAAACTAATAGGCAATGGGACACAATGGGAAACGATAGTGAGAAATGGCATATCAGATAAATGTCTAGTATTCAAAATCTACAAGGAACTTACCAAACTCCACACCTGAAAAACGAATAACCCAGTGAAGAAATGGGCAGAAGACATAAACAGACACTTCTCCAAAGAGGACATCCAGATGGCCAACTGACATGTGAAACGATGCTCAGCATCACTCATCATCAGGGAAATATAAATCAAAACCCCATTGAGTTACCACCTCATGCCAGTCAGAGTGGCTAAAATGAACAAATCAAGAGACTATAGATGCTGGCGAGGATGTGGAGAAACGGGCACCCTACTACCCTGTTGGTGGGAATGTAAACTGGTGCAGCCGCTCTGGAAAACAGTGTGGAGGTTCCTCAAAAAATTATCAATTGAACTCCCCTATGACCCAGCAATAGCACTGCTGGGCATCTACCCAAGGGATACAGAAGTGCTGATGCGCAGGAGCACATGTTCCCCAATGTTCATAGCAGCACTGTCAACAATAGCCAAATCATGGAAAGAGCCTAAGTGTCCATCACCTGATGAATGGATCAAGATGTGAGATTATACACACACACACACACACACACACACACACACACACACATACACATATATACACATATATATATGTGCAATGGAGTATTACAGGGCAATGAGAAACAATGAAATATGACCATTTGTAGCAAGGTGTATGGACCTCAAGGGTGTTATGCTAAGCGAAATAAGTCAAGCGGAGAAAGACAGATACCATCTGTTAGCATTTATAGGTCTAACAGGAGAACAGGAGTAACCTAATGGAGGAACACGGGGAAGGGAAGGGGGAAAGAGAGTTGGAGGGAGAGAGGGATGCAAAACCTGAGAGACTTGTGAATACTGGAAATGAACCGAGTGTTGAAGGGGAAGGGGGATGGGAGGTAATGATAATGGAGGAGGGCACTTGTGGGGAAGAGCACTGGTATTATATGGAAACCAATTTGACAGTAAACTATTAAAAAATAAATAAGTAAAAATGAAAAACCAACGTGTTCAACTAATTAGAAAAAAATTATGAAGAGAAAGAGAAGAACAATAGAAACTTATAACAGTTCTACTTCTGAACTATTTTTATTATGATTGTGATGGTTGTGGAATGGGCCGTATGTAACAGGAAATATGACAAAGTTATGTTTGGATGTTAAACATTTTGTTTGCCTGTTTAATACTCATTTAAGGCTGATGGCTTTTCCCTTATCGTGCCAGTGGTCGATTGGTTAGTCTGTTTTCTAGTTAGCTCAGATTGTATTTCTTTTATTTTTAATTTTTTTGTTTATTTATTTTTGAGAGATAGACAGAACGTGAACAGGGGAGGGGAAGAGAGAGAAGGAGACGTAGAATCTGAAGCAGGCTCCAGGCCTCTAGCTGTCAGCACCGAGCCCGATGCAGGGCTCTAACCCATGAACTGTGAGATCATGACCTGAACCAAAGTTAACCAATTGAGCCAAGCAGGCACCCCATAATGTATTTCTGTAGACACAAGATCTACTCCCCTTGATTGTTGTCAAAAATCATGCTGTTTTGAAACATCTATGTACAAAGAAATCCATGTTCATTTTATAGGTAAATGGGAGAAATCTCTGTGCTACTATTTTTTAAAATGGTTATTTATTTATTTTGAGGGGTAGAGAGCTCAAGCTGAGGAAGGGCAGAGAGAGAATCCCATGCTGTCAGTGCAGAGCCCTACTCTGGGTTCGATCCCACAAACTGTGAGATCATGACCTGAGTGGAAATCAAGAGTAGGATGTTTAAGCAGCAGAGCCACCCAGGCACCCCCTCTGTCCTGCGATTCTAATTTTCTTATATTCTTATAGGTGTGCATTGGTATCTCTTTATTATTTTAATTAGCAATTCCCTACATATATATAAGTTGCGAATCCTTTCTTTTGTTTATTTGCCATCTTATTTGGTGAGGTGTCTGTTCCGATCTTTTGCCCATTTTCTAACTGAGTTATTTGTTTTCCACTTTTCCACATAACTTCATTTATATATATATATATTTTTTAATAAAATTGTATATGTTTAAAGCATACAATGTGTACTGATATACATACACATAGTAAAATTATTATTATAGTTAACTCTTAACATATCTCACAGTTACCATTCTTTTTGCTGTGATGAGTACACCTAAAATCTACTCTCTTAGCATATTTCCAGTGTTCAATACAGTATTTTTAAGTGTAGTCACCATGCTATAGAGTAGATATCTAGACATATTTATTCTGTATAAGTATAATTTTTTACCCTTTGACCAATATACCCTGATTTCCCATGCTTTCTCATCTCTGGTAACCACCACTCTACTCTTTGCTTCTATGAGTTTGGTATTTGTTTTCTTATTATTGAGTTTTAAGAGAACTTTGTATATTTTGGATACTAGTCGTTTATTAGTTATGTGTTCTACAAATATTTTCTCCCAGTTTCTCCTCAAACTCTTAAGAATATCTTTTGCAGAAGTTTTTAATTTTAATGAGGTCTCACTTATCAACCTTTTCTTTGATGATAATATTTTTGGTGTGTTATCTAAAAAGTCATTGCCAAGCTCAAGGCTACCTGGATTTTCTCCTAAGTTTTCTTCTATGAGTTTTAAGTCTATAATCCATTTTGAGTTAATTGTTGTGAGAGATGTAAAGTCTGTGTCTAGATGGAAGTTTTTTGCATGTGGATGTCTGGATTTCCCAGCACCACTTGTTGAAAAGATCCTTTGCTTCTTTGTCAAAGATCAATTGAGTATGCATGTCATGGGCTCTCTATTCTGTTCCATTGATCTATTTATTGATTCTTCCACAAATGCCACACTTTCTTTATATTTTTTATTCTCAAGTTAGTTAATATATAGTGTAGTTTTAGCTTCAGGTGTAGAACACAGTGATTCATCTCTTATATATGACACCCAGTGCTCATTCTGAAAAGTATCTTCCTTACTTCCCATCACTCATTTAACTCACTCCCTCATCAACCGTCAGCTTGTTCTCTGTATTTAAGAGTCTCTTACGGTTTGCCTCCCTCAGTTTTATCTTATTTTTCCTTCCATTCCCCTTTATTCATCTGTTTAGTTTCTCGAATTCCACATATGAGTGAAATCATATATTAAACTGTCTTGATTACAGTAGCTTTATAGTGAGCTTTTAGGTTGAGCAGTGTCAGTCCTCCAATTTTGTTCTTCAGTATTGTGTTGGCTACTGTATTTTTTTGGTCTTTCCACATAAAATATAGAATACAGTTGTCAATATCCATAAAATAAATTACCGAAATTTTGACTGTGATTACTTTGAATCTGTTTGTGAATTTGGGAAGAATTAATATCTTAATCATGTAAGTCTTCTTATTCATAAAAATCTCTCAATTTATGTAGATTTTCTTTGATTTCTTTCATTAGTTTTATAATTTTCATGTATAGATTGTGTATATATTTTGTTAGGTTTATACCTAATTTTTACTTTTTAGAGACTAATATTAATGGTATGTTTTTAATATTAAATTCAAATTTTTATTGATGGTGTATAGGAAAGAAATTGAATTTTGTGTATTAACATTGTATTCTTCAATTGTAGTATAAATGTTTATTAGTTCTAAAAGGTTTTTTTCCCCAATTCTTTGGAATTTTTGTCTACGTAGACAGTGATATTATCTATAAACAAAGAGTTTTATTTTTTCTTTCCCAAATTGTAAAGCTTTCATTTCCTTTTCTTATCTTATTGCATTAGTTAAAACTTCCAATACAATGTTCATTAAGAGTGGTGAGAGAAGGGGTGCCTGCGTGGCTCACTCAGTTGAGAGTCTGACTTCAATTCAGGTCATGATCTCACAATTTGTGAGTTCAAGCCTCAGAGCCCCATGTCAGGCTGTCTGCTGTCAGCATAGAGTCTGCTTCAGATCCTCTGTCCCTCTTTCTCTTTACCCCTCCCTCGCTTGTCCTCTCTCCAAAACAAAATAAACATAAAAAAGTGGTGAGAGATGTTTTGTTTAAAATTTTTTAAATGATTTTATTTATTTTTGAGAGACAGAGAGAGAGCATGAGTTGGGGTGACACAGAGACAGAGAGAGAGAGAGAGAGAGAGAGAGAGAGAGAGAGAGAGGGAGAGAGAGAGAGGGCGACACAAAATCTGAAGCAGGCTCCAAGATCTGAGTTGTCAGCACAGAGCCTGTGACAGCCCAAACTCACAAACCATGATATCATGAACTGAGCTGAAGTCGGGTATTTAACCAATTGAGCTACACAGATGCCTCAGGAGATACGATTTTTTATTGTTGTTTATTGTCAAATTGGTTTCCATATAATACCCAGTGCTTCTCCCCACAAGTGACCCCCTCCATGAACATTACCCCCTTCCTCCCGCCCCCTCCCCTTCAACCCTTGGTTTGTTTTCAGTATTCAAGAGTCTCTCATGATTTGTGTCCCACTCTCTCCCCACCTCTTTCCACCATACCCTCCCTATGGTCCACAGCTAGGTTCCTCCTGTTAGAAGTAGGAGTGCAAACATATGGTATCTGTCTTTCGTCTCCTGGCTTATTTTGCTTAGCATAACACCCTCGAGGTCCATACACCTTGCTACAATGGCCATATTTTATTCTTTCTCATTGCCATTTAGTACTCCATTGTATATATATACAACTTCTTCTTGATCCATTCATCAGGTGATGGACATTTAGGCTCTTTCCATGATTTGGCTATTGTTGACATTGCTGCTATGAATATTGGGGTACATTTACCCCTATGCATCAGCACTTCTGTATCCCCTGGGTAAATCCCTAGCAGTGCTATTGCTGGGTCATAGGGGAGTTCTATTGACAGTTTTTTGAGGAATCTTCACACTGTTTTCCAGAGCGGCTGCACCAGTTTACATTCCCACCAACAGGGTAGTAGGGTGCCCGTTTCTCCACATCCTCGCCAGCATCTATAGTCTCTTGATTTGTTCATTTTAGCCACTCTGACTGGCATGAGGTGGTAACTCAATGAGGTTTTGATTTGTATTTCCCTGATGATGAATGATGCTGAGCATCGTTTCATGTGCCTGAGGCGAGGCCATCTGGTTGTCTTCTTTGGAGAAGTGTCTGTTCATGTCTTCTGCCCATTTCTTTGCTAGGTTACTCATTTTTCAGGTGTGGAGTTTGGTGAGTTCCTTGTAGATTTTGGATACTAGCCATTTATCTGATATGCCATGTATCACTATCGTTTCCCATTGTGTCCCATTGCCTATTAGTTTTCTTGTTGTTTCCTTTGCAGTGCAGAAGCTTTTTATCTCGATGAGGTCCCAATAGTTCATTTTTGTCCTTGATTCCTTTGCCTTTGGGGATGTGTCAAGTAGGAAATTGCTGCGATTGAGATCAAAGTGGCTATTACCTGCTTTCTCCTCTAGGATTTCAATGGTTTCCTGTACACATTCAGGTCTTTTATCCATTTCGAGTTTACTTTTGTGAATGGTGTGAGAAGGTCGTCTAGTTTCATTCTTCTGCATGTTGTTGTCCAGCTCTCCCAACAACACCTGCTAAAGAGGTTGTCTTTTTTTCCATTGAATATTCTTTCCTGCTTTGTCATAGATTAATTGCCCACAAGTTTGTGGGTCCCATTCTGTGCTCTCTATTCTATTCCATTGGTTTTTGTGCCAATACCATACTGTCTTGATGATGACAGCTTTGTAATAAAGGCTAAAGACTGGGATTGTGATGCCTTTCGTTTTGATTTTCTTCTTCAAAATGACTTTGACTATTGCGGGTCTTTTGTGGTTCCATACGAATTTTAAGATACTTTGCTCTGGCTTTGAGAAGAATGCTAGTGCAATTTAAATGAAAATTGCTTTGGGTAATAATGCCATTTTAACCATGTTTATGTTTCCAGTCCATGAGCATGGAATATTTTTCCATTTCTTTGTGTCTTCTTCAATTTCTTTCATAATCTTTTTATAGTTTTCATCATACAGGTCTTTTACATCTTCGGTTAGGTTTATTGCTATGTATTTTATGGTTTTTCGTGCAATTGTGAATGGGATCAGTTTCCTGGTTTCTCTTTCTGTTGTTTCATTTTTGGTGTGTAAAAATACAACCAATTTCTGTACATTGGTTTTGTACCCTGCAACTTTGCTGAATTCATGGATCAGTTCTAGAAATCTTCTGGTGGAGTCTATCAGGTTTTCCATGTAGAAGATCATGTCATCTGTGAAAAGTGAAAGTTTGACGTCATCTTTGCCAATTTTGATGCCTGTTATTTCCTTTTGTTGTCTGATTGCTGATACTTGCACTTCCAGCATTATGTTAAACCACAGTGGTGAGAGTGAACATCCCTGTAGTGTTCCTGATCTCAGGGGAAAACCTGAGAGCTTTTGAGGAGGTTAATATCCGTGGGCTTTTCATATATTGCTCTAATATTGTTTACATAAGTTCCTTCTATCCTGCCTTTCTCGAGGGTTTTTATTAAGAAGGGATGCTGTATTTTTCCAAAGGTTTTTTCTGCATCTATTGACGGGATCATATGGTTTTTTTCTTTTCTTTTTTTAATGTGATGTATTACATGATTTTGGGAATATTGAACCAGCCCTATAACCCAGGAATGAATCCCACTTGATCATGATGGATAATTCTTTTTATGTGCTGAATTAGATTTGCTAGTATCTTGTTGAGTATTTTTGCATCTGTGTTCATTTAGGATATTTGCCTGTAGTTGTCTTTTTTTGTTGGGTCTCTGTCTGGTGTAGGAATCAAAGTGATATTTCCTTCTTACAATGAGTCCGGGAGTCTTCCATTTCTATTTTTTGGAATAACTTGAGAAGAATGGGTGTTAACTCTGCTTTAAATGTCTGGCAGAACTCCATTGGGAAACCATCTGGCCCCAGGCTATTATTCGTTGGGAGATTTTTGATAACTGATTCAATTTCTTCACTGGTTATCAGTCTGTTTAGATTTTCTATCTCTTCTTGTTTGAATTTGGTAGTGCATGTGTGTTTAGGAATTTGTCCATTTCTTCTAGATTGTTCAGTTTTTTGGCATATAATTTTTCATAGTAATCTCTGATGATTGCTTATATTTCTGAGGGATCAGTTTTTTAAAATTTTTTAATGTTTTATTTATTTTTGATAGAGAGAGAGACAGAGCACGAGAGGGGGAGGGGCAGAGAGAGAAGGAGACACAGAACCGAAAGCAGGCTCCAGGCTCTGAGCTAGCTGTCAGCACAGAGCCCGAAGCGGAGCTCGAACCCACGAACGTGAGATCTGACCTGAGCCGAGGCCGGAGGCTTAACCGACCGAGCCACCCAGGCGCCCCACGAGGGATCAGTTTTAATAGATCCATTTTCCTTCATGATTTTGTCTATTTGAATGTTCTCTCTTTTCTTTCTGAGGAAGCTAGCTAGAGGTTTATCAATTTTGGTTATTTTTTCAAAAAACCAACTCTTGGTTTCATTGATTTTTTTCAACTGCTTTTTTGGATTTTATATTGTTTATTTCTGCCCTGATTTTTATTATTTCTCTTCTGCTGCTGGGTTTGAGGTGCTCTTGCTGCTCCCTTTCTAGTTTTCTTAGGTGCTCTGATAGATTTTGAGTTTGAGCCTTTTCTAGTTTGTTGAAATAGGCCTGGATTACAATTAACTTCTTCTTAAGACTGCCTTTGCTGCATTCCAGAGCATTTGGATTGTGGTATTTTCGTTTTCATTTGTTTCCATAAATTTTTTAACTTCTTCTCTTATTGCCTGATTGGCCCAATCTTTCTTCAGTAGGGTGGTTTTTAACCTCCACAGTTTTGGAGGTTTTCCAGATTTTTTCCTGTGATTGATTTAAGTTTCATAGCATTGTGATCTGAAAGTGTGCAAGGTATGATCTCAATTCATTTGTATTTATGCAGGGCTGTTTTATGATCCAGTATGTGTTCTATCTTGGAGAATGTGCCATGCACATTATAGAAGAAAGTGAATTCCCTGGCTTTCAGGATGTAGAGTTTTAAATATATCTATTAATTCCATCTGTTCTGGTGTGTCGTTCAGGTCCATTGTTTCTTTAGTGATTTTCTGTCTGGTTTACCTATCCGTTGTTGTAAGTGGAGTATTAAAGTCCCCTGCAATTAGCACATTCTTATCGATGAGATTGTTTCTGTTTGCAATTAGTTGTTTTACGTATTTGGGTGCCTCCGAATTTGGTGCATAGATGTTTATAATTGTTAGCTCTCCCTAATGGAGAGACCCTGTAATTATTAAGTAATGTCCTTCTCCATCTTTTGTTACTGCCTTTACTTTAAAGTCCAGTTTATCTGGTATACGTATGGCTACTCCGGCTTTCTTTTGGCTTTTAGTCGCATGATAGATATTTCTCCATCCCCTTACTTTCAATCTGGAGTTGTCTTCAGGTCTAGGGTTAGTCTCTTGTAGACAGCAAATAGATGGATTTTGGTTTTTTATCCATTCTGCTACTCTGTGTCGTTTGATTGGAGCATTCAATCCATTTACATTTGCTGTTATTATTGAAAAATGTGTGTATAGATTCATTGTGTTCTCTGTAGAGTTCATTTTTGTATTTGTTTCTCTGGTGACTTATAATACTTGCTACATTTCTTTCATAGAGTCCCTCTTAGGATTTCTTGTTGAACTCTTTTGGTGGTGATGAATTCTCTCAACTTTTGTTTATTTGGGAAAAACTTCTCTCCTTCTATTTTGAACGACAGGCTCTCTGGATAAAGTATTCTTGGTTGCATAATTTTCAAGTTGAACACATTGAAGATTTCTTGCCATTCCTTTCTGGTCTGCCAAGTTTCAATAGATAGGTCTGTAACCACTCTGATAGGTTTCCTTTTGCATGTTTGGACCCTTTTATCCCTAGCTTCTTTCAGAATTCTCTATCTTTATATCTTGCCAGTTTCACTATGATATGTTGTGCTGAAGATCAGTTTACATTATGTCTTAGGGGAGTTCGATATTGCTCTTGAATTTCAATGTCTTTCTCTTTCCCCAGATTAGGGAAATTTTCGTGTACAATTTGTTCCAGCAACCCTTAAAGACCTCTCTTTCTTCCTCTTCAGGAACTCCTATGATATGGATATTGTTCCATTTGATTGTATCACTCAGGTCTCTGATTCTCCTTTCATGCTCCTGTACCAATTTCTGTCTCTTTTTCTTGGCTTCTTCTTTTGCTATAACTATATCTTCTAATTCACCTATTCTCCTCTCTCCTTCAATCCGTGCATTGGCAGCCTCCATCTCATTATTCACCTCATTTATAGCCTTTTCTAACTTGTCACAGCTATTTTGAAGGTTCCTAGTCTTTGTATCAGTATCTTCTCTGACAGCTTCTATGCCCTTTTCAAACCCAGTGATTAATCTTATGATAATCATTCTAATTTCATGTTCAGTTATGTTGCTTGTGTCTGTTTTGAGCAGTTCTGTCGCTGTGATTTATTTCTGGAATTTCTTTAGAGGAGAGTCCTTTCGTTTGTCATTTGGGCTAGCTTTCTGTCTCTTATCAGCTTTAATAGCTCTTTCTGCACTGTGTGCCTGATAGTATGGTTCTATTAATGGAGGCTCTTTGACTGTCCATGGCCTGTCGTTTCAGGAGATGTTCTTTTAATGGTGTCTCTCCGTTTCTCTTGTTATGCCTGTAATTAATATATTTCCTTACTCAGTGATATTTGAGACTTTCCACTATGTGTGCTTTGGCCTGTTTATTGAGGTAGCCCTGAAAAGGAAAACAGACAAACAAACACACAGGGAACACAAGCACGCAAATGCACTGACAGATCTGATAAACAAGCAGACCAAATGGGAAAGGAAAAAAAGGGAATGGTAAAGAAAATAGTGGACAGGAAAGGAGGGTGAGAAAAAAAGCCAATGACACAGACACAGCCACAGATAAAGGATAGTCTGAGAGCCTACAACCTGCGGAGGAGGAGAGAGATAAGAATGAGATAAGGGAAAAATATCTGGATGGTAAGGGTTGATATAATCACAGCAGTGCTTAAATGTTGGTCTTTCCCAGACTCCTGGGGAAAAGGGAGAAAAGTAGGAAATAGGAAAATAGGAAAGAGAAAACAAGGTAAAAAACTATAAAGAATTTAAAATTAAAATAATTGGGAAAGATAAAATTGAAAAAAAAGTAAAAAATAGCACAAAAAGAAGAATCCACATGTCCAGCGCAGATGGGCGTGGTTCGATGTAGGTAGGTTGGGTCTCAGGAGCTGGTCTCTGAGGTGCCTTAGTGGATGCAGGGAGAAGAATGGCGGCAACTCAAGTCCCTCTCAGACCATGCGTTGCCAGCCACTCTCTTGAGTCCAACCTCCCCATGCCATGGGCAAGTCAAACTGTTTTGGTTTTCTAAGGTCCACTAGGCCTTCAAATCCTAGTCCACCCACTTTAATGTTTCTGCCACTGTTAAAATAACCTCTGACAGCCGAGTGGCTTTCTGGTCAGGACTGGGCAGGGGTATTGGGGAGCCAGCCCTTCCCTGGCTCCACTTGAGGTCTGTAGGCTGCCTGGCCCACCGAATAAGAAGCCCACTGAGGGGGTCTGATTCCTCTCCCAGCGCCCAGTGGCTGTAAATGGAAAGTTTGTCTTTCTGCTGCGCCATGGGCTGAGGTCTCCTTTCAGTCTCTCCTCTTCCCCTGGGCTCTGTACCTCCCTGGAGGCCGGTTCGCATGAAACATCTTATGCTGCTGGCTCGTGTGCAGCTCTCAAAATTCTGTGCCAACCTTCATGGCAGTCCTGAGCACGTGTGGCCTTGCAGGGTGCTGTGCAGCCTTTGGATTCATGCTCTCTGCAGCCTGGGGCTATGTCTCTCAGCACTCTCCTTCCCAGCTGCACTTTGAGCTGGTGCTCCCTCCCTCAGAGTCTCTGTTCCCAGTTCTCACTCACTCATGATATCAATAATGGGTCAGTGCGAGCACCTCTGCTCTCTCATCACTTTCCTTCCAATGGATCGCTTGAGATACACTTCTTTAAAGATATTTTTAATGTTTACTTATTTTGAGAAAGAGACCACACACACAGGGGGCAAGAGGGAGAGGGAGAGAGAGAGAGAGAGAGAGAGAGAGAGAGAGAGAGAGAGATACACACAGAATCTGAAGAAGGCTCCAGGCTCTAAACTGTCAGCCAGAGCTTGGATTCACAAATTGTGAGACCATGACCTGAGCCAAAGTCCAACTCTTAACTGACTGAGCCACCCAGGTGCCCCAAGAGTATGTCCTTGATTGTTTCCAGTTTTCAGAGGAAAGCATCTAGTTTCTCACTATTAAGTATGATGTTAGCTGTGGATTTCTTATAGATGATCTTTATCAAGTTGGGACTGTTCCTCTCTATACATTTTTAATTAGAAAAATCATACAGATAATATACATGAACACATTCTCGGTGCAAGGGCCTCGATAAATAACTATAGGGTAAAATATTTCTTTTACTTTTTCTACAGCTGTTTCCCACTCCAAATCACATGTATAATCTCAGAAGTGATATTAACAGTTTTATGCATATTATTCCACTGACTTTTCTATACACACACATAGCTCTTTGCGGATTATTGTTTGGTCTTCCTTCTTTTATGAATAAAATGATACGCAAAAATGATATCCGTTGACTGGTCATTATACACTAGGCACAATTTTACATGTATTCATGCGCTCAACTCTCATAATACTACCTTTCATATGGATGTTATTAGTATTCTTATTTTATAAGTAACTTAAGATATACTTATTTTATAAGTAACAAATAGAGAAAAGTTAAATAACTTGTCTCTATTAAGCCAATACTGCTCTTGGGGCACCTGGGTGGCTCAGTTAATTGAGTGTCCAACTTCAACTCACATCATGATCACACGGCCCGTAAGTTTGAGCCCTGAGTCGAGCTCTGTGCTGGTAGCTCGGAGCCTGGAGCCTGCTTTGCTTTCTGTGTCTCCCTCTCTCTCTGCCCCTCCCCTGCTTATGTCTCCCGCTCTCTCAGTCTCTCAGAAATAAATAAATGTTAAAAATCAAAGAAAAAACCCAATACTGTTCTTTCCAAGGTCAACAATGATCTCTTCATTTGCTAAATTCAATTCTCGGTTCTCATCTTACTTGATCTATCAACAGTTGATAACGTCTACTTTTTTTTTTTTTTTTTGGTTGTTTGTGTTACATTTGGTTTTAAAGAAATCACTCCTTTCCAGTTTCACTGGTCATTCTTATTTGGTCTTTGCTAGTTCCACCTATTTTCACTGAATTAATGTTGGAGCACCTCAGGGCACATAATTTGGTTCTTTTTTCTTTTCTATCTACAGTTAGTCTCTTGAGTGTCTCATCTGATCTCCATCTATATACTGATAACTCTTGAAGTTATGCTTCTGGCTCTGAGGTATTTGAAATTCACATTTATATATCCAGTCACTTACTCCATGTAAGCGGAGTGATATTTAATAGACAAGTAAAACTCAACATGCCTAGAGTTGAACTCCTCATATTTTCTACCTGCTCTACCTACAGTTCCCTTCAAGTTGTTAAGACTTTCTAAGTATTATGCAAGTGCATCTAATTGGTAGATTATTTTACTTATACCAGAACCTCAGCATCATTATTGGAAAAATTGTTCTTTATTTTGTATCTTATCAAAATACAAAGGGACTTAAAAGGAGGCTGAGAGAGCCAAACCAGGTATTTACTACAATCAGTTTACTTATTAATTTAAATAGAAAAGCACATTGAAATTTTATAATTTCTTAACTAATGCCCTTGTTTTTAATTTTCTTTGCTTTTCTTAGGTTTATTATAATGTTTTTCTTCTAAATTTTTAAGAAAGTAATCTCTATGCCCAACATGGGGCTTGAACTCATGACCCTGAGATCAAGAGTCACATGCTCTACTGACTGAGATAGCCAGGTACCCCATCTTCTTCTAAATATTTAAATTGGATGCTTGATTTATAGATTTTCCTTTTATTTTCATATCGTAATTAGGGCTATGAATTTTTCACTTATTGCTTTATTTGTATCCCATAAGTTCAGATATGGAGTGTTTCTATGATAATTTCTAATAATGTCTATAATTTCATGAAAAGTTAATACTATTTTTGAATTTCAATTTTTATTTCTCCCTAAACAGTTCTGTTTCTTGCTAAACATTCTAAAATTTTGATGTGACAGGGATTTATTTTTGTTTCTTGTATTATTGTTAATGTATATATGTTTTCATTTTCATTTTTAATACTGAAACAACTCTTGTTCTCTCACTATTTTTTTAAGTTTATTTATTTATCTATTGAGAGAGAGAGAGCAGTTTTACATTTAAGGAGCAGTAATAGAAATAGAGGGAGAGGAAGAATCTCAAGCAGACTCCACTGTTAGCGTGACGCTCCATACAGGCTCAATAGGGAGCTTTATCTCATGAAGCATGAGATAGTGACCTGAGCCAAAGTGTCAGAGGCTTAACTGACTGAGCCACTCAGGCACCCCATATTAATTTATAGCTTTATTTCATTTTGACCAGAGAATGGTGCCTATATTATTTATACTTTTATTTTTTTGAGGGATTTTTATGACCTAGTATATGGCCAATTCTATGAATGCTCCATGTATGTGTGAAAATAATATATATTGTTCCTTTCAGGACATAGAATTCACCATATATCCATATATATGCATCTCCTTATATCAATTAAATCTTTCTATATTTTTTTTAAAATCACTTCAGCTGTATTGAATTGAGTCTTGTAAAATAAAGTTTTCTGTAACTAATGCATTTCTGTATATTTCTTTTTAGAGCTATTATATAATTTGATTTATGAAGGTTGATGCTATATTATTTGATATATAGAATTTAATAAATTTACCATGGAATAATTTAATATGTTACTCTGAAGTCAATCCTAAATAACATTAAATTTACTTCTTTTTTGTTTGTATTTGCCTAATACCATTTTACCATCATTTGATTTTTAATATTTAGATTATATATGGCATAATGTTGGGTTTTGCTTTGTTGTATATTTTGTAAGTTTGTTTCTGTTATTAAGAATGTTTTATTCATTTACATATATTGACATAACCCTTTGCAAATTGCTATGTGTCACTATATTTAACACTATAACTTAGGTTTTACCTTTTTTTCATAATATGGCTTACATTTTCTTTATTTTTTTAATGTTTTTTGATAACCTAAATGGTTTACATTTTTGTTCTAATGGGTAACTTTATAACTTTACTTTTTTATTTCTTTAGACAATATCCTTTGACTTCTTGCTAGGAGCAATATTATAATTAATGTCTTCCCTTTTCACCTTCTCCTTGTTCCCCTCCACTATTCAGTATTAAGTATTTTACTCTTGGTTTTCTTTTCATAACTTTAAATATACTTATACCTTTATTATTTGACTCATCAGCTCCTAGTAGCATAATTGTATATCCAAGGGTATGAAGTAAGGATAAAATCAGCCTATTTTTACTTTATTGCATCTTCTCTTCTTTTTTCTTACATCTTTTGTGGCATTATTTATATATTAATAGGATTTATAAAGTTTACTGTATTCAATCCATATTTGTTTTAATCCTATTCCTGCGATTTGATAGATTTAGTGTTCACTGCTAGTTTTTGGCCAAAATCCATTCTTTAATACTTTTTTTAGTAAGAGGTCATGGGAACTGAGTTCCTAAATGTTCATGAAATTTTCCTCTTGTCTTTTTTATGTAAATGAGAGTTCAGTTGACTGTAAAATTCTTAGACTACCTTTTATGTCTTTGAAGATGTTGTAGGTATTGTTCACTATCTCTTATGTGAAATCTATGGGAAAAGCTGAAAACTGCCTGATAATTTCTTTTAGAAGGCTTCATCTAGTGTTTTTTTCTGGCTGTTCAAGAGATTTTCTCTAATGTCCAATTACTTTACAAGATATTTCTTAATGTTTGTCATTCTTTGTGAGCTTTTTCAGGAACTTTTCAGTAGGTAAAGTAAAATCTAATTTTATTTCTTGTAAACTTTCTTGAATTATATATTCTTAATTATAAAATAACCTGAATAAACATAAGAACATAGACAACAATAAAACAAGTATCTCCATATCTACCACCCTGCTTTACCAAATCATATAGTTTTAATTTTTGTCTTTAGTTTTTTTGCCTTAGTTTTATTTTATTGTTTTATTTTAAATTTCATTTTATGTTTTTGGAAATACAGTACAGTTGAAGCCCCCAAAACTCATAATTCCATTCCCTCTGACTTCTTCAGGTGTAGATATTATTCATAATTTTGTAGTTTTCATTTTCTTGCACATTTTTATCAATTACCATGTATGTAAATAATATATAATGTAATATTTTTTATGGTATCAAACTAAGCATGGTGTTATGCTAAGCAAAATTAGTCAGGCGGAGAAGGACAGATACCATATGTTTGCACTCATAGGTCTCACAGGAGAACAGGAGAAACCTAATGGAGGATCATGGGAAAGGGAAGGGGGAAAGAGTGTTGGGGGGAGAGAGAGGGATGCAAAACCTGAGAGACTCTTGAATACTGAAAACTGAAGGGTGAAAGGGGAAGGGGGAGGGGAAAGGAGGTGGTGGTAATGGAGGAGGGCACTTGTGGGGAAGAGCACTGGGTGTTATATGGAAACCTATTTGACAATAAACTATTAAAAAATGTTTGTGAAAAAATAAACAAATTTCAACTAAAAAATCTGTCAGAAAGGTTTTCAAAGTGGTTATACAATTTTCATGCCCACTGGTAACATATGATGTTATTCAGTCATGTCAATCCTTCCTACTACTCTCTATCATCAAAAATTTTTATTACAATCATTCCAGTGGATGTATAGTGTTACTTATTGGGCTTAATGCTGCATTTTAGAGCAACTTAAGACATTAAGTGTTTCTCATATGCTTATAGATAATTTTTTTATCTTCTAGATGAAGTGTTCAAATGCCTTTGCTAATTTGGGGAGGTATTATTGCTATATTATTGAATTGTGTGTGTTCTTTATGTATTTAAGTAAAAGCCCCTTTTCAGATATATCCATCACCAATGCTTTCTCCCACTTTGTGGCTTGTATGTACATTTGCTTAACAATACTTTTGAATATCATAAGACTTTCATTTAATGAAACATTGTTTTTCTTTTATGGCTTATGCTTTTTGCATCTTATCTATGAAATTTGTCAACCCCAACATTGCAATGATTTTTATCTACTTTTTTGTCAATAAATTTCTATAACTTTGCCTTTATGTTTAGGTCTATATTCCATAATTTGAATTAATATTGTCATATGGTGTGAGATGAAGGCAGGGTTTATGTTTCCCAAATGATGTCTTTATTATTCAATACCTTTTGTTGAAAATATTCTGTATCTTTTATCCCATTAAAATACTGTACTTAGAAACTTTTGATAAAAATAAAATGATCATGTACATGTAGATCTATTTCTAGATTATCTTCTGTTTCATTAACCTATACAAATTTCCCCATAGTAAGTCTTGAAATCAGGCCATAAGTCTATTGTAGCTTGGTTATTCTTTAACAAAATCCTTTGACTCTTCTAGTTCCTCTGCATGTCCATATAACTTATAGAATCACCGGTCTACTGAGATATGGTTGGAATTGCACTGAATCTATATATAAATTTCATCATAATAGACACTTTGAGATTATTGAAGCTTCTGATTCCTGAGAAGCACACATGTCTACATTAATGTACATTTAATTTCTCTCAGGATTAAAATAGATTTGGTATTATTACCTTTTAAAATTTCAATTTCTCAGCATGCCTGGGTGTCTCAGTCAGTTAAGCCTCTGACTTCGGCTCAGGTCATGATCTCATGATTCATGGGTTTGAACTCCATGTCAGGCTCTGTGCTGACAGCTCAGAGCCTGTAGCCTGCTTTGGATTCTGAATTCTGTGTCTCCCTCTATTTCTGCCCTTCATGCTCTGTCTCTCTCAAAAAATAAATAAACATAAAAAAACTTTTTTAATGTTTTTTTTTAATTTTTGAGAGAGATAGAAAGACAGAGCATGAACAGGAAATGGCCAGAGACAGAGGAAGACACAGAATCTGAAGCAGGCTCCAGGCTCTGAGCTAGTCAGCACAGAACCCGATGCGGGACTTGAACCCACGAGCCGTGAGATCATGACCTGACTGAGCCACTCAGGCTCCTCAAATTTTTTTCATTTCAATTTCTCATAATTCACTGCCTGAATTTTGAAATACAATTGCACATTAATTTTGTTAAACTCATATTTTATATCTAGTAGTTGTGAGTTTTGTTCATTTGTTTTTTTACATTGGCTTGGATTTCCTATGTGTACAATCATATCTGAGAATAAAGATGATACTACTTAAAACAAAAGAAAACCACTATATGGCCATTTCACGGCTAGAGGTAGTTTTATTCCCAAGGAGATGGAACTGAAAAAATTCCCTCTGTAGGGGGTAGGCACCACCCACCAAATACTATCTCCTTTATGCACTTGTGTACATTAAAAAATGGATGGAGTCAATAGCGTGAGTTAGCTCATAAACACACATGAATTGATCAGATTATCCAGTCACTGACAACAATGATAGTTCTAGAGAAATAGAACATAGAAGAGGTCAACATGTCTTCACTAATAGGACATGTTTGTTTGCAATGAAAATTAGGAGTGTTTTGAATCACGTTTTTTTTTTCTTTGTCAGAGCATTTGAGGACTGTGGGGGTCTTGAAGGGAGAGAAGTGAAGTGTAGTGAGAGGGAAGCAGCAGCAGCAGTAGCAGGCCTCCACTCTCCTTGACTTGCTTCACCTTGTTGTCTGGCTCTGGGTGGTGATTTTCTAGTGATCTGTCAAGGAAAGGTTTTTGTTTCACAGTGTTCTTGGTATCTTTTGTTGGGACTCCAGGTCCTCTCTCCACTCTTCTCCCTGCTGCCTTGCTCCTAAGAGGGTAAGCCTATGTCTGTGTCAAGGAAATTGCTTGTGAAAACACCAGAAGAGTGAAGTTGGGCTGTTTATTTTCCAGCTCCATTCAGGACCACATGATTTGTCTGTATCAGCCTATGTGGCCACAATTCTTTCTATATAGCTCTCTCCATATAGCTCATCTCTCTTCCTTCCTATAATAGAACTTGCTCCTTGAAGGCGAGGAAAGGTACTGGCTGCTTACTGTTGTAATGTTTATATGAGATACTTCATTGTTCTTAATGGGTTTATCTAACCCCCTCCCATGCCATCTGTCTATTTATCTATTTATCAATTATCTATCACCTGTCTATCCAATTTTTTATCAATTAATCATTTATCCACTATATATCTTTCTTTTTGTTCAAATCTTTTGAAGTATTTCCTTTATTAAACTGCCCTTAATTACTCCATTTGAATATGACATCTATAACATATGATTGCAATAATAATACCAGAAATAGCCCTGGGAACAAAACCCTCAAAATGGAATCCTGGCATTGGTTTGCTTGTATATTAGAGGGATATACAACAACTGCTAGGAGGAAATAAGACACTGGTCAGCTGTAGCATGTTGTGACATCACAGTTACTTAAGTTTCTAGTGATGGCATGAGATGAAGTAGAGGTGGAGGACTAGCAGTGGGGAGATCAAATGACCCTGGTCACTACAGAAACAGTGGATTGTAAGATCAGCTGGCTGTTTCTGTTGGCACTAGAAAATGTAAAAAGAGAAAAGGAGAAATTTACTCAAAACACACTCAGAGAGTTAGAATGCTTAGAAACTTTACAAAAGTTCACATTTTGCAAACACACAGCAGATATGGCTGAGGTACAAACCTTGGTAGCCTGATGATGTATGGGTTGCAGTGTTGCTGCTTGAATGGATGTAGAGCCCTATGGGTCTTACTCTAAGGTAATGGGCACTGGTGGGGAATACGTGGGACTCCAAGATAAGGAATGGGGCCATTTGGGAAGACACAGAGAAGGCTAAGAAGTTTAAACCTCAAAATTCCCTAGAACTCTTGCCATTAGGCAACCTCTTCCCATACTTAGGTGCCCTCCATGAATGTGCCTAAGGAATTTGCTAACAAAAGGCTACTGATTCTCCTCAGCTATATGTTCCTACCAATCCTGATTGACTCCAGGCCCATATGAGAATTAGATCCCAATAGAACCCAGATGTAGGAACACAAAACTTATTTTGTAGGAGATAGCCTATCCACCAAAAGAGTAATAAGATCTTTCCAGTTTTTATCTTCTAGAGCTGGGAAGAATGTATGGGAATGCCTTTTAAGATTATCGGGCCAATAACAATTAAATACTGTTTAGGTTTTATTTTTTGTAATAGATGTATACATTTGTGATATGAAATTTAATGTGTTGGCTTGAGTCTACTAGATTGAGTAACTGAAGCCTGGACGCAATAGTGACCTAGAGTTAGAGAGGTTCAAATACTTCCCCAATGGCTCAGGAAAATAAAAAAGTTGATATGCACCTATTAAGTACAGCTTGATTAGCTAGTTTCTAATCAAGTCCCTTTCTCCCTCTTTTTCCCCCTCTCTTTCCCTGGCAGGAAGGACATTCCTTTAATGGAGGCATTTGGCTAACAAGGGAGCACCAGCATTTTTGAAAAGCTCTATGTGTCTGACATCTATAGGCCAGAGATGATGTATGAAGATGTACCTAGAAGTGGCAGATGCCAGTTGGTGGTGCTTAAGTGGCAGAAGCAAGTTGGGCAGAATTACAAAGAAGCCACAGGGTGAGTGGAAATCACAAATCTATATGGTGGCTAATTGAACTAATTGCTACAATAAAATTGATGGGAAGCATATCAAGGAGATAATGTATGTCAGAGGAAAAATTCTATTTTTGGTGGGTAGAAATCTAACCTCAATCATTGTGGTGGGAATTCATGTCCTAATACCAGTGCCTATACCTAATCTAAGGCAACCCACAGACCCAAGCTTCTAGATTGAAGGCAAAAACATTCCCTTAAAGGAAGGACCCTGCAACATGGTCCTAGACATAATCATTCTCTTCCCAGGCTTTCCTACAAAGACCTGTGCATTCATCAGTGTGACTGGACATTGGGGGAAAGGGAGATATCCAGATCTCTTGTGGATTATGTGATAGTGGCTTCCGAGTGACCAGAAACCCCACCACAGCCTACCAGTTAGAATGGAAGCTTAAGAAAGTCAGGTAATTGAAGAATCTTGGCCCAAGTCTGTCCCAGTGGGGCCAGTAGTACCACAGTTATTTCCCCAGGCCACAAATGGATATAGAGAAAAATATACTTAATTACTAATCTAATTAGTATGGGGCAGAATCCTCACTTTTGTTCTCTGGTGAAAAGATGAAGTGGAAGGGCCTGGAAATGTGCCTATTTTCTTGTTCATTCCATAAATAAAGACCATAAACCAAAATCAATAATGGAGTGCTCGGTGAATTTCAGAGATTTCAAAGACTTGAAAGATGTAGGATAGTGATTTCTACTACATCCCGATTTAATTAACCCCTTAATCTTAATTCTGCTATTGCAAAATCCAGATGATTCATGGAGAATACCTGTAGATGAGTTGTTATTGAACTTTAGTGAGAATCAGAATCACTGCAGGGTCATTAAAACAGATTGCTGGTTTCCATCCCTAAAATTTCTGATTTAGCGGGTCTGGGGTAAAACCCAAGAATTTTCATTTCTAACAGATTCAAGGTGATAGTAATCTTGCTGGTCCCAAGATCACTCTTTAAGAACTTGTGTAAAGATTTCCAAATTTATTAAGATGGAAATGCTAATTTCATTTGCTTATTTCCTGCCATCTGAGATACAACATTGAACTAGATAAAAATATTTCCCCATTCTTGAAAACAAAAGTATTCAAAGTAATTTGCCTTTTTGAGGCTATATATCCTTTCTCTCATGCTTCTTCTCACTGTAATAATGTAAACTGAAAGGAAATTCATTATTCTGATATAAACCATCTGATATGACCATAGACCATCAAGGTGGTCCATCATATTGATGATATTATGATAATAAACCTAGAGGGCAGAAAATATCAAGCATTCTATATACCTTGATGACACATGCATGGCAGAGAGTAGAAGATAAACTCTACAGAAGATAAGGGACCTAATAGATTAGTAATGTGTTTAGAGGTCTTGTGGTCTGGTATGTGCTGGAATATAACCACAAAAATAAGAGATAAATTGCGGTGCCTTATATTGCCTACCATGAAGGAAGAATTATCGGCGCAGGTGGGATTTGGAGACTGTGTACATCATATTTGGGGGTGTGGTTGTAACCCAGTTAGTGGGTAGTCCATAAATAAACCTTTTGTTTTTTCAGCTTGGTTTAAGTATAATTTGCACAAAGTAAAATTAATTAAACTGATGAATTTTGACAAATGTGTTCAATTGTGTAACAACCATCAGACAACCAAAATCATGATATAGAACTATTCCATCATTCTGAAATTTTCCATTGTGATTTCACTCAATCCCCTTACTGCCCTGGCCTGCTCCACACGTCTTTGGCCCAAGGGCTTCTCTCTCAGGATCTCTGATTTTACTGCCCCCAACCCTGGACTCCAGCTACGCTGGGCCCTGGGGCTAGGGTGCACACATGGGGCCTGCTCACCTTGCCCTCACATCTCTGCAGCTGGCCAGGGCTCTGCCCAGCCTCCATACACAGACCTGGCTCTTCACATTCTCCTCCCCAGAGTTGGCCGCAGACTGGCACATGGACCTGCACTCGGCATGTCGCACCGCAGTGCAGCAGCATTAGACCCAAGTGTGTAATCCCTCATCTGCTTTCTATTTCCATGGTTTTGTCTTTTCTAAACTTCCATCTAATGAAATTATACTGTATGTGAATCTTTAAAATATGATGTATTTTTCTCAGCATAAGAAATTTGAGGTTCATAAATGTACATATTTCTTTTTACTGCTTAGTATACCATTGTATGGATGTACCACAGTTTTTGTCTATTCCCCAGTTTTTGCATTATTTATAGTTTTGCATAATTATAAAGATTTTATCAACAATTGTCTATAGGTTTTTGTGTGAACATTGGCTTTTGAAATTGCTGAGTCATATGGTAAGTATATGCTTATAAGAAACCTTTTGTAAGTAGAGTTTATAAGAAATTCACAAGCTGGTGGCTCAGTCAGTTGGGGGTCTACTATGGCTCAGGTCATGATATTTGGGTTCATGAATTCAAGCCCTGTGTTAGACTCTGCAGTGACAGCTCAGAGCCTGGAGCTTGTTTCAGATTCTGTGTCTCTCTCTCTCTGCCTCTTCCCCGCTAATGCTCTGTCTCTCTCTGTCTCTCAAAAATGAATAAACATTAAAAAAATAAATTTTTAAAGAAACTCACAAGCAGATATTCTTTTTTTATGTTTTTTAAAAAAAATGTTTATTCATTTTTGAGAGGGACAGAGACAGAGTGTGAGCAGGCAAGGGGTAGAGAGAAAGGGAGACACAGAATCAGAAGCAGGCTCCAGTCTCTGAGCTGTCAGCACAGAGCCGGAGGCGGAGATCAAACTCTCAAACTGTGAGATCATGACCTGAATTGAAGTCGAAGGCTTAACTGACTGAGCCACCCAGGCCCTCCACAAGCTGATTTTCAATATGGCTACAGCACTTTATGTTTTTTTTTGTTTGTTTGTTTGTTTTATGTTTATTTATTTATTTTGATAGAGGAAGAGAGAGCAGAGGAGGGGCATAGAAAGAGGAAGAGAGAATCTCAAGCAGGCTCCACACCCCATGTGGAGCCCAATTAGGGGTTTGATCCCACAACTGTGAGATCCCACAACCTGAGCCAAAATCAGAAGTCTGACACTTACCCAATTGAGCCACCCGGGCACCCTGGGTGTAGTACTTTAAATTCTCACTAGCAATGTATAACAGTTTTAGGTGCTCTACATTCCCACCAGAATATGGTATTGTTATTTATTGTTTTTTAAAATTTCAGTTATTCTCAAAGATGTGCGGTAGTATCGCATTTTGGTTATTATTTGTATTTCCATAATAACTGAAAATGTTGAACATTTTTATCATCAATATAATTTTTTTGGTGAAACGTCTGTTTAATTTTTGTATCTATTAAAGTTTTCTTATTGTTGAACTTCAAGAGTTTGTTAAATATTCAGGATAAACATCTTTTGTTAAATACATGATTTGCAAATATTTTTGCCCAGTCTATGGCTTGTATTTTCATTCTCTTGCCAGTCTTTCACAGAACAAAGTTAAAATTTTGATGAAGCCCAATTTATGGATTTTTTTTTCTTTTATGGAAAAGCATAATGCTTTTGGTGTCATGCTTTATAAGGTTTTGGGATGGCAATGAGAAAGAATGAAATCTGGCCATTCGTAGCAATGTGGATGGACCTCGAGGGTGTCATGCTAAGTGAAATAAGTCAGGCAGAGAAGGATAGATACCATATGTTTACACCCATAGGTCTACCTGTGCTTTGTCTCTCTCTGTTTCTCAAAAATAAAAAATTTTAAAATAAATAAGTAAATAAAATTAAAAGTTTTTGCCTAACCCCATGCATGAAGATATTGTTCCTGTATTTTCTTTTAAGAGTTTTACATTTAAGTCTATAATATATTTTGAGTTAGTTTTCATATAAGGTATGATGTATAGGTAAAATTTAATGTTGTTTTTTTTTTTTCATACGGATGCTCATTTGTTCCTGCACAGTTTGTTCAAAAGATTCATTCTCCACTGAATGGCTTTTGCACTTTTATCAATTACCTATTGACCATATTTGTGTACTATTTTCAGATTCCTTATTTGGATTCATTGATATAGTTACCTATCCTGTCACCAATTTCACACTGTCATAATTATTGTAGCTTTATAGGAAGCCTTGAAATCAGGTGGTGTGAGTTCTTCAAATTTGTTATTATTTTTCAAAATTGTTTGGATCATTATTGTTCTTTTGCTGTTCCCTATAAAATTTAAAATTAGCTTATCTGCACAAAAGCCCCCACTGTAATTTAGATTGGGGTTATATTGAATATATATATCATCTTGAGAAGAACTGATATTATAGCCATATTGAGACTTCTGATCCATGAGCAAGGTATAGCTTTCTATTTATTCAGGTGATATTTTAATTATGTCCTTTCCCATCTGATTGTCTTTTATTTCTTTTCCTTGTCTTAATGCATTGGTTGGGACTTCCAGTGCAATGTTGAATAGGAACAATAAAAGAGACATTTTTATCTTGTTCCTGTTCTTAGAAGGAAGGCATTCATTCTTTGTCCATTAAGTATTATGATAGGTGTAGGTTTGTCATTGATGTTCTTTATCACATTCAGGATGTTTCTTTCTATTCGTTATCTGTTAAGTTTTTAATGTGAATGGAAGTTGAATCTTATCAAATACATTTTTTTCATTTAAATAATTATGTTTTTCCTCTCTAATATGCTAATGTTAAATTACATTGATTAAGTTTTGAATGTTGAAACTTGCATTATTGAGATAAACACCACTTAGTCATGTAGTATTAGTTTTTAAAAAGTGTTACTTGATTCAATTTGTTAACATTTTGCTAAGTATATTTCCATCTATGTCCATAAAAGACATAGATCTATGTAAGAGTTGCCATGGGAGAGCGACTGAGCGGCCACTTTGCTGTGGAGAGCTCCGTGCACTGACAACCCCCACCTGCAAACCTGGAATGACCCATGCCGTTTGAAAAGCACCAGTGGCCATTTTATTGCGGGTCAGATAATAGTTCCAGGCATCGCCAGGGACTCACGACCCCCATTCTCCGATCTGGACTGTCTCAAACAGGAAAGTCTCACCACTGGAATTCCAGCATCCCCCACTGAAGCAAACAACCAATCGTATCCTGCCACAGTCCAAAGATGCCCTAACTTGGCTATCTGCCCACCTGAGATCAAACCTGGAACTCTTGCACCCATAAAACACCTTGCTCTCCTGTACCAGGCCCGACTTCCCTGACTCCCCACTCCTGGAGTCACGGAACCTCGCCCGAGAATTGCAGACTCCAATAAAGGCTTTCTTGGCTCCATAATTTGGTCTCTCTCTTACCTCTCACCTCTGCTTCCATCTATTAAACCTTACAATCTAGATTTTTATCTTCTTGTTATGTCTTTGATTTTGGTATCAGGTAATCTTGGCCTTATAAAATAAGTTGGGAAGTGTTTCCTCTCTTTCTGTTTTCTGAAGAGATTGTATAAACTGGTATTACTCATTCCCTAAATGTTTGGTTGAATTCAATAATGGAGATATCTAGGACTATATATTCTCTCAAATGTGTTTTATTAATTTGTTTTTCAAGGAAAGGTATTTCCTTGTCCATTCATCTAAAATTTCAAAATTCTTTAGCATAAATTTGTTTATAATATTTCTGAATCACCATTTCAATGTCTGTAGGATTTATAGAAAAGTCCTTTCTCGTATTTCTATTGTTAGTAATTTGTGTCTTCTCTTTTCTTTCCGATCAGGCTAACTAGAGGTTTATCAATTTTGTTGAGCCTCTCAAATTGATTTTTGTTTTCACTGAATTACTCTTTTGTGTTTGTTTTCTATATTATTGCCTTATAATTTACCATTATTCCTTCTTTTCTTCTACTTCTTTTGGGCAAATTGGAAGAAAAATTGGAGAAATTGGAGAAATTCTTCAGGAAATTGGAGACAATGAGGAGAATGAAACTTTTCTACCTGTCTGCACTTTCTGTCACAAATCATTCTCTGAATTCCAGGAATTTCCCTTCAGGTTAAAGAGGAGTGAGAACTTCCTGCTGTCATTAGCACTGGGATACTACATCACCCTTTGTTGATATTCCTAAACACCACTCACATGTTTACAATGATCTCTTTATTTAACTCTCTTTACCCAGTAAGTATTTGCAGTCTTGCTGTTTCCCTGCCTGCTAATACAGAAAAGTTTTTACAATTAATTAATTAGCTAATGAATTTCAAATAGGATGCTTTTATTTATTTTTATTTTTTTAAAACATTATTTTTTTAATGTTTTATTTATTTTTGATACAGAGAGAGACAGAGCATGAGAGGGGGAGGGGCAGAGAGAGAAGGAGACACAGAACCGGAAGCAGGCTCCAGGCTCTGAGCTAGCTGTCAGCACAGAGCCTGACACGGGGCTCGAACCCACGAATGTGAGATCTGACCTGAGCCGAAGCTGGAGGCTTAACCGACTGAGCCACCCAGGCGCCCCAAATAAGATGCTTTTAGATTCACAGCAAAATTGAGTGGAAAGTACCCATCTGAGCCTAGAATTTTCTTTTTTGGGAGGTTATTATTTTTTCCATTTTTTAAATGTATGCTGGCCTATTCAAACTGTTTTCCTTGTGTGAGTTTTGGCAAACTGTTATCTATTAGAGAATTTCTAAATTTTATGTAGATTATCAAACTGATAGGCATAGAATTATTAATAATATTGCCTTTAATTCCTTTAATTTTCTTAGCATCTGTAGTGATGCATTCCCTTTCATTTATTTTCTTAAAGTCTATTTTTTATTTTTGAGAGAGAGAGCATGAGAGGAGAGGGGCAGAGAGAGAGGGAGACAGAGAACCTCAAGCAGGCTCCGCACTGTCAGCATTGAGCCCAACACAGAATTTGAACCCATGATCCATGAGATAATGAACTGAGCTGAAACCAAGAGTCAGAAACTTAACTAACTGAGCCACTCAGGTACCCCTTCTTTTTCATTTCTGGTGTTAGTAATTTGTGTCATCTATTTTATTTTTTCTTAGTTAGCTTAGCTAGAGGTTTATCAATTTATTGATCTTTTCAAAGAAACTGATTTGGGGTTGTTGATATTGTCTGTTGATTTTCTGTTTTCAATTTCATTAATGTTTGCTCTAACCTACCTTTTTTTCTTTTTTTCCTTCTTCCTTTCTTCCTTCCTTCCTTTCTTTCTTTCTTTCTTTCTTTCTTTCTTTCTCTTACTTTGGAGTTAATGTACTCTTTCCTTTCTAATTTTTAGTTTTGTAATGCCCAAGATTTCAATATCACCCCCCAAAACCAGAGACCACCAGGGAGACCGAGTCACGCATGCAAAAGCAAAGGGCAGTTTTATTATGGCTTAGGCTTGCCGGGACTAAGTTCGGTATCACAGCCTTCACCAATGCAGTGGATCTGTGCTGAGAGCCCCGAACAAGGGCTGAGTAGGGTTTTTATGGAGTTTGGGAAGGGGAATTACAAGAAATTGTTACATAGGTACAGTGACCCAATCATAATGGTACAACAGTATTGGCAGCAACTTTAACCATACACATTGTTCAGAGTGTTCGTTACTTTTGGTAGGACCCAATTACAACATTTAGGGTATCTTTGAAATTAAATTACAGAGCGAGTTCAGGGTCTTGTTTGGTGACTATCAGGTTAACTTTAACATTAGGTAACAGGGTCCTATCTAAAATTCCCATCTGCAGGCCTCACCCTTAGGAATGTGGGGAGAGGTAGCTGGCCTTTCCTGATTGGATATTGCAAAGTGGTGTCTCTTGCCTTGGGAAATGTGTAACCACCTAATAGTTCCAGAGAAACTGAACCTTAGAGCTTCTAGTTTAGAGGGGGACCTCTGTCATGGAGTCTGTTAGGTCAGACTTTGTCCTTACAGTTTAATTTCACTGTGGTCTGAGATCTGACATTGCATAATTTCTTTTTTTTAATTTGTTGAGGTATGTTTTATGGACAGATGTGATCTATCTTGGTGAATATTCTATGTGAGCATGAGAAGAATGCATATTCTGTTATTGTTGGATGATGTAGTCAATTATATCTAGTTAATTAATGGTGTGCCACTTTCAATTATATCATTACTGGATTTCTGCCTGCTAAAGTTGTCTGTTTCTGACAGAGGGGGTGATGTCTCCAAATATAATATGGATTTATTTATTTCTATTTGCAGTCATATCAGTTTTTTTCCTTACTTAGGTTTATGCTTTGTTGTTAGGCACATACACGTAAAGGGTTGGTATATCATCATGGGATTTATCCCTTAATTGTTATATAATGACCCTATTTATCCATTATGACTTCCTTTCCTCTATACTCTACTCTTTTTGAAGTTACTCCTTTCTTTTAATTAATATTAGTATGGTATATCTTTCTTCATCCATTTACTGTTAATCTATTTGTGTCTTGATATTTGAAGTGAATTGTTTTCAGACAATCCATAATTAAGTTTTGCTCTTTAATACACTCTGACAATCTCTGTCTTTTAATATAATTGGATATGGTTGGTATTATATAAATAAATATATATATATATAGTTGGATATAATTAGATTAATAATTACCATATTTGTTATAGTTTTATATTCAGTGATCTTATTCTTTGTTCCTATTTTTGTCTTCCATTCTTTTTTATGCCTTATGTGGTTTTAAATGAGCATTTATGATTCTATTTTGTTATGTACCTCGAGTTTGTTTCTCAAAATTCATAGGTTGAAATCCTAACCACCAAAGTAATGGTATTAGAAAGTGGAATCTTAATTAGGTCATCAGGGTATAGCCCTTATAAAAGGTGAAGAGAGATGAGATCTTTATCTCTCTCCACAATGTGAGGATACAAGAAGATAGCTATATGCAAACAAAAAAGAAGACCCTTCATCAGATGCTGGATCTGCTGGCACATTGATCTTGGACTTCTTAGCCTCCAGAACTGTGAGAAATAAATGTTTTGCTGTTTAAGCCACCCAGTTTATGATAATTTCTATAGCAACCAAAACTAGTTAATACAGATTTTTCTCTTTTCTTAGCATATTAGTTATAAAATAATTTTTTAGTGGTTGCCTTAGAATTTAAAATATACACTTGCAATTTGACAATAAACTATTTAAAAAAATTAAAAAAGAGAATTTAAAATATACACTTGCAACTAAGTTAAATTCACTGGTAAGTAACATTATATCAGTTCATAGGTAGTACAAGTACTTCAGAATAACAAAATAATATCATTTATTCCCTCTTGTCCCTGGTATTATTGTTGTCATTTATTTCACTTTTATATAAGCATATATATTTACATAAGAATATTTAATTAAAGGGACTCCTGGGTGGCTCAGTGAGTTAAGTGTCTGACTCTTGATTTCAAGTCAAGTCATAATCTCGTGGTGTGGGATTGGGTCCCACGTCAGGCTTCTCACTGATAGTGCAAAGCCTGTTTGAGATTCTCTTTCCCTCTCTCTCTGCCCCTTCCCCACTCACGCATGTATGCACACTTTCTCTCTCTCAAATAATTAAATATTTTGTTGCTGTTATTTTGAACAAACTGTTGTCTGTTGGATAAATTGAGAATGTAAAAAACAATAGTTTTAATTTTACTTTTACTTATTCCTTCAATTATGATTTTCTTTTCTTTATGTAGACTTGAACTACTGTCCTATATTATTTGTCTCTCTAAGGAACTTCTTTAAAAATTTCTTGCAGGGCAGGTCTACTGGCAACTATTTCTTCAATTATTTTTTGTCTGAGAAAATATTCTCCCTTCACTTTAAAGAACAAATAAATTAATTTCAGCTTTATTGAGCTATAATTGACATTAATATTGTGTAAGTTTAAGATGTACAATGTGATGATTTGATACATGTTTATATTGTGCAATGTTTACCACAAAAGATAAGTTAATATGTCTTTTACCCCACAGAATTACCCTTTTGTTGTGGTGGTGGTGAGAACACTAGAACTTTATTTTCAAAGCAGGTATCACATAGAAAATACTGTATTATTTTTTAACCTAAAACTTTTTTTTCCATAATATTTTATTGTCAAATTGTTTTCCATACAACACCCAGTGCTCTTCCCCTTAAGTGCCCTCCACCATCACCATCACCTCTTTTCCCCCCTCCCCCTTCCCCCTCAACTCTCAGTTCATTTTCAGCATTCAATAGTCTCTCAAGTTTTGCGTCCTCTCTCTCCCCAGCTCTCTCTCCCTCCTCCGCTTCCCCTGGTTCTCCATTAGGTCTCTCTTGTTTTCCTGCTAGACCTATGAGAGCAAATATATGGTTTCTGTCCTTCTCTGCCTGACTTATTTCACTTAGCATGACACCCTCAAGGTCCATCCACTTTCCTACAAAGGGCCATATGTCATTCCCTCTCATTGCCATGTAATACTCCATTGTGTATATATACCACATCTTCTTGATCCATTCGTCAGGTGATGGACATTTGGGCTCCTTCCATGTTTTGGCTATTGTTGACATTGCTGCTATGAACATTGGGGTACATGTGCTCCTATGCATCAGCATTTCTGTCTCTCTTGGGTAAATCCCCAGCAATGCTATTGCTGGGTCATAAGGGAGTTCTATGGATAGTTCTTTGAGGAACCTCCACACTGTTTTCCAGGGTGGCTGCACCAGTTTACATTCCCACCAACAGTGTAGGAGGGTGCCCGTCTCTCCACACCCTCGCCAGCATCTATAGTCTCTTGATTTGTTCATTTTAGCCACTCTGACTGGCGTGAGGTGGTATCTCAGTGTGGTTTTGTTTTGTGTTTCCCTGATGATGAGTGATGTTGAGCATCGTTTTATGTGTCTGTAGGCCATCTGGATGTCCTCTTTGGAGAAGTGTCTGTTTATATCTTCTGCCCATTTCTTCACTGGATTATTTGTTTTGTGAGTGTGAAGTTTGGTGAGTTCCTTGTACATTTTCAATATTAGCCCTTTATGTGATATGTCATTTGCAACTGTCTTTTCCCATTCTGTCGGTTGCCTATTAGTTTTCTTGATTGTTTCCTTTGCCTTGCAGAAGCTTTTTATCTTGATGAAGTCCCAAGGGTTCAGTTTTGCTTTAAT
This sequence comes from Helogale parvula, assembly GCA_004023845.1. Lineage (NCBI taxonomy): Eukaryota > Metazoa > Chordata > Mammalia > Carnivora > Herpestidae > Helogale > Helogale parvula. The sequence goes on from PJEM01005286.1 coordinate 32,727, forward strand.
TTCCCTTGCCTTTGAGGATGTGTCATGTAGGAGATTGCTGCGGTGGAGGTCTAGGAGGTTTTTCCCTACTGTCTCCTCGAGGGTTTTGATGGTTTCCTGTCTCACATTCAGGTCCTTCAGCCATTTTGATTTTATTTTTGTGTATGGTGTAAGAGACTGGTCTAGTTTCATTCTTTTCCACGTTGCTGTCCAGTTCTCCCAGCACCACCTGCTAAAGAGGCAGTCTTTTTTCCATTGGATACTTTTTCCTGCTTTGTCAAAAATTAATTGACCGTACATTTGTGGGCTCAGTTCTGGATTCTCTATTCTATTCCATTGGTCTATGTGTTTGTTTTTGTGCCAATACCATACTGTCTTG
>PJEM01005286.1:33184-133716 GCA_004023845.1 Helogale parvula
CCCATTCACGATTGCACGAAAAACCATCAAATACCTAGGAATAAACCTAACCAAGGATGTAAAAGACCTATATGATGAAAACTATAGAAAACTTATGAAAGAGATCGAAGAAGACACCAAGAAATGGAAAAATATTCCCTGTTCATGGATCGGAAGAATAAACATTGTGAAAATGTCATTACTACCCAAAGCAATCTACCCATTCAATGCAATCCCCATCAAAATTGCACCAATATTCTTCTCAAAACTAGAACAAACTATCCTCAAATTCATATGGAACCACAAAAGACCCTGTTTAGCCAAAGTTATATTGAAGAAGAAAACCAAAACGGGAGGCATTACAATCCCAGACTTTAGCCTCTACTACAAAGCTGTCATCATGAAGACAGTATGGTATTGGCACATTAACTTTTAAAACTTTTTACTGTTTGCTTATTTTTGAGCCAGACAGAGCATGAGAGGGGGAGGGGCAGTGAGGGAGGGTAACACAGAATTCAAAGCAGGCTCCAGGTTTTGAACTATCAGCTCAGAATAGAGCCTGATGCGGTGCTCAAACTCATGAGCCATGAGATCATGACCTGAGCCAAAGTCAGATGCTTAACTGACTGAGCCACCCAGGTGTTCCAGAAAATACTGTATTATTTACTACATGCTATATCGTTACCAGTATATCCATAGAGCTTATTCATTTTACACCGACAAGTTTGTATCTTTTGACCAACAATTTCCCATTTCCTTCACACTTTAAGTCCTGGGAACCACCATTTTTCTCTATATTTGTATGAGTTTGATATTTTCAGATTCACATATAAGTGATGTGATGTCTGCAGTATTTGTCTTACTCTGCTGATTTATTTCAACTAACATAATTCTCTCAAGGGCCACCGATGTCACAATGGCAGGGTTTCTTCTTTTATATGGTTGAATAACATTGCACTGTATCTGTGTGTGTGTGTGTGTGTGTGTGTGTGTGTGTGTGTGAGTATATATATATATGTATATATATATATACACAAATATATTATATATACACCTATGTTTATTCATTCATTTATAAACACTTAAGTGGCTTACATGTTTTAGCTATTGTGAAAAATGCTGCAATAGTAAGGGGAGTGCAGATATCTCTTTGATATAGTGACTTCATTTTCTTCCAATATCTTCCCAGATGATGTGAGATTTCTGGATCATATAGTATTGTTTAAAACATTTTTTTGATGATTCTTCGTATTGTTATTAATAGTGGCTCTAATATTTACATTCCTACAAGCAATTAATCATTATGCCCTTTTCCCCACATGCCCAACAATACTTGCTTTTTTCTTATTTTTTTGATAATAGTCTTCCTAACAGGTATGAGGTGATATCATTTTGTAGTTTTGATTTACATTTCTGTGATGATTAGTGATGTGCCTTTTTTCATGTACTTGTAGTACATAAGAATACTTCTCATATATTTTTTGAAAAATTGTCTATTTACTTCCTCTGCTCACTTTTTATTATGATTGGTTTTTTTTTTAATGCTGTTGAGTTGTATAAGCTCTCTATATCAACTTCTTATCAGAGGCAGAGTTTGCTGATGTTTTCTCCCTTTGTGTAGTTTGACTTTTCATTTTGTTAATTTTTTTTTTTTTTGCTATGCAAAAGCCTTTTAGTTTGATGTAGTCGCACTTGTTGAGTTTTGCTTTTGTTGCTCATGCTTTTGTTGTCAAATAAAAACTAATCATTGCCAACACCGTGTCAATTAATTTATTCCCTGTATCTCCTTCGAGGAGTTCTAGAGTTTTTAAGTTTTATGTTTAAGTTCTTAACCCATTTTGAGTTAATTTTTATTAACTCAATTTTTATTTATTATTTATTAACTCAATTTATTAACTTAATTTTCTGAGTAGCATAAGATAGGATTCTATTTCATTTTCTTATATAGGTCTATCCAATTTCCCCAGGATCATTTATTGAAGATATTATCCTTTACCCATTGAGTATTCTTGGCCTCTTGTCAAATATTAGCTCACTGTATATGTATGGATTTATTTATGAGCTTTCAGTTCTTATTGTTGCTGTTGTTGTTTACAGTCTATAGTCAAGTTGGTTTCCATATAACACCCAGTGCACATCCTAACAAGTGTCCTCCTCCGTGCAAATCACCCCATTTTCCCCTCTCCCCCACCTCCATCAACTCTCAGTTTTTTTATCAGTATTTAAGAGTCTTTTATGGTTTGCCTCCCTCCTGCTCCTTAACCATTTCCCCCCTCCCACTCCCCATGGTCCTCTATTAACTTTCTCCTGTTCTACATATGAGTGAAAACATATGATATCTGCCTTTGTCTACCTGACTTATTTCACTTAGCATAACACCCTCGGGTTCCATCCACGTTGCTACGAATGAATAGATTTTATTCTTTCTCACTGCCATGCAATATTCCATTTATATATAAACCTTATCTTCTCTCTCTCTTTTTTAAAAATAGTTTATTGTCAAAATGATTTCCATATAATAACCAGTGCTCTTCCCCACAAGTGCCCTCCTCCATTACCACCATCTCCCTTCCCCTTCCCCTTTCCCTTTCAACCCTCAGTTCATTTTCAGTACTCAAAAGTCTCTCAGGTTTTGGGTCCCTCTCTCTCCCCAACTCTCTTTCCCTCTTCCCATCCCCCTGGTCCTCCATTAGGTTTCTCTTATTCTCCTGATAGACCAATGAATGCAAACATATGGACTCTACCCTATTCTGCCTGACTTATTTCACTTACCATGACACCCTCGAGGTCCATCCACTTTGCTACAAATGGCCAAATTTCATTCTTTCTCATTGCCATCTAGTATTCCATTGTGTATATATACCACATCTTCTTGATCCACTCATCAGATGATGGACATTTATACTCTTTCCATGTTCTGGCTATTGTTGACATTGCTGCTATGAACATTGGGGTACATGTGCTCCTATGCATCAGCACTTCTGTATCCCTTGGGTAAATCCCTAGCAGTGCTATTGCTGGTACATAGGAAAGTTCTATGGATAGTTTTTTGAGGAACCTCCACACTGTTTTCCAGAGTGGCTGCACCAGTTTACAGTAACACCGACAGTGTAGGAGGGTGCCCGTCTCTCCATGCCTTTGCCAGCATCCATAGTCTCATGATTTGTTCATTTTAGCCACTCTGACTGGCGTGAGGTGGTATCTCAGTGTGGTTTTGATTTGTGTTTCCCTGATGATGAGTGATGTTGAGCATTGTTTCATGTGCCTGTAGGCCATCTAAATGTTTTCTTTAAAGAAGTGTCTGTTTATGTCTTCTGCCCATTTCTTCACTGGGTTATTTGTTTTTTGGATGTGGAGTTTGGAGGGTTCCTTGTAGATTTTGGATACTAGCCCTTTATCTGATATGTCATTTGCAACTATCTTTTCCCATTCTGTCAGTTGCCTATTAGTTTTCTTGATTGTTTCCTTTGCAGTGCAGAGGCTTTTTATCTTGATGAGGCCCAAAGAGTTCAGTTTTGCTTTCATTTCCCTTACCTTTGGGGATGTGTCGAGTAGGAAGTTGCTAGTGTTGAGGTCAAGGAGGTTGTTTCCTGCATTCTCCTCAAGGGTTTTGATGGTTTCCTGTCTCACATTCAGGTCCTTCAGCCACTTTGATTTAATTTTTGTGTATCGTGTAAGCAAGTGGTCTAGTTTCATTCTTCTGCATGTTACTGTCCAGTTCTCTCAGCACCACTTGCTAAAGAGGCAGTCTTTTTTCCATTGGACACCCTTTCCTGCTTTGTCAAAAGTTAATTGACTGTACATTTGTGGGCCCAGTTCTGGATTCTCTATTCTATTCCATTGGTCTATGTGTCTGTTTTTGTGCCAGTACCACACTCTCTTGATGATGACAGCTTTGTAGCAGAGGCTAAAGTCTGGGATTGTGATGCCTCCCGTTTTGGTTTTCTTCTTCAATATTACTTTGGCTATTTGGAGTCTTTTGTGGTTCCATAGGAATTTGAGGATAGCTTGTTCTAGGTTTGAGAAGAACATTGGTGCAATTTTGATGGGGATTGCACTGAATGTGTAGATTGCTTTGGGTAGTAATGACATTTTCACAATGTTTATTCTTCTGATCCATGAGCATGGAATGTTTTTCTATTTCTTGGTGTCTTCTTCAATCTCTTTCATAAGTTTTCTATAGTTTTCATCATATAGGTCTTTTACATCCTTGGTTAGGTTTATTCCTAGGTATTTTATGGTGTTTTGTGCAATCGTGAATGGAATCAGTTTCTTGATTTCTCTTTCTGCTGCTTCATTATTGTTGTATAGGAATGCAACTGGTTTCTGTACATTAATTTTGTACCCTGCAACTTTACTGAATTCATTGATCAGTTCTTGAAGGCTTTTGGTGGAGTCTGCTGGGTTTTCCATGTAGAGTATCATGTCATCTGTGAAAAGGGAAAGTTTGACTTCTTCTTTGCCAATTCTGATGCCTTTCATTTCCTTTTGTTGTCTGATTGCTGATGCTAGGACTTTCAATACAACAGAAGTGTGAGTGGACACCCCTGTCGTGTTCCTGATCTCAGGAGGAAAGCTCTAATTTTTTTCCCCATTGAGGATGATATTAGCTGTGGGCTTTTCATAAACTGCTTTTATAATGTTTAGGTAAGTTCCTTCTATTCCGACTTTCTCAAGGGTTTTTATTAAGTAAGAGTTCTGTATTTTGTCAAATGCTTTTTTGCATCTATCGACAGGATCGTATGGTTTTTATCATTTCTTTTGTTAATTTGTGGCTTCCGTTCATCCTATGTTTTTCTCTTTGCTTTGCAAAGAGGCATATACTTTTGGGCTTTGAATCACCTTGGGTCAGTCAGTGACCTTCCCTTACTTTGTTTTCTAGCTCTTTGTCAGCTGTTGGGAGTAAACATAATCCTCTGCCAAAGATTTGTTTGTTAATGGATGAGCATCTTACCCTTGAATCACTGATAAACGGCCTTTAGGAATGCAAATCTCCTCATAGAATTCTTCAGGCTTATCTTATGCTTAAAACCAGACTATTATTAGGGAATTCCTCTCTTGTAATGACTTGATTGTTCCTGTTATTTACTACTGTCCTGATAATAATGACCTTTTCTGAAGCATGTCTTTACTTCAAGGACCTTGAACTATGTAATCATGGAGAAAAAATGTAACCACCCATGATACATAAGACAGTGACTATCTCAGTAAAGGTGTGGTATTACCACCATTTATGTTGTCTGTCTTGTCTGTCTTCTTTCCTATAGATATTGCACCGACACCAACCCCCTACTCAGGGACCTTTCGACTGGGGTGCGTGAGCTGGTTCCCCGCAATAGATAGATTTTCATTCATGATTTTGTCTATCTGGGTGCTCTCTCTTTTCTTTCTAAGGAGACTGGCTAGAGGTTTATCAATTTTGTTTATTTTTTCAAAGAACCAACTCTTGGTTTCATTGATCTGCTCAAATGTTTTTTGGATTCTATATTGTTTATTTCTACCCTGATCTTTATTATTTCTTTTCCTCTGCTTGGTTTGGGGTGCTCTTGCTGCTTCCCTTCTAGTTCCAGTAGGTGCTCTGTTAGATTTTGAATATGTGCTTTTTCTAGTTTGTTGAAATAGGCCTGGATTCCAATATATTTTCCTTAGAACTGCCTTTGCTGCTTCCCAGAGCATTTGGATTGTTGTATTTCCGTTTTCATTTGTTTCCATATATTTTTAAATTTCTTCTCTAATTGCCTGATTAGCCCAATCATTCTTTAGGAGGTTGGTTTTTAACCTCCACATTTTTGGAGGTTTTCCAAACTTCTTCCTGTGGTGAATTTCAAGTTTCATAGCATTGTGATCTGAAAGTGTGCATGGTATGATCTCTATTCGTTTATACTTATGGAGGGCTGCTTTATCCCCCAGTGTGTAATCTATCTTGGAGAATGTGCCATGTGCACTCGAAAAGAAGGTGAATTTTAACTTCAGGATGCAGAGTTCCACATATACATATCCATTTCATCTGTTCCAATATGTTGTTCGGGTCAATTGTTTCTTTAATGATTTTCTGTCTCTTTGATCTATCCATTGCTGTCAGTGGATTATGAAAGTCCCCTGCAATTAGCACATTCTTATCAATAAGATTGTTTCTGTCTGTGATTAATTGTTTTATGTATTTGTGTGCTCCCAAATTTGGCACATAGATATTTATAATTGTTAGCTCTTCCTGATGGAGAGACCCTGTAATTATTATATAATGTCCTTCTTCATCTCTTGTTACTGCCTTTACTGTAAAGTCCAGTTTGTCTGATATAAGTATGGTTACTCTGGCTTTCTTTTGGCTTCCAATCACATGATAGATTTTTCTCTATCCCTTTACTTTTAACCTGATGGTATCTTCAGATCTAAAATGAGTCTTTTGTAGACATAAAATAGATGGATTTTGTTTTTTTATCCATTCTGCTACCCTGTGTCATTTGGTTGGAGCATTCAGTCCATTATACATTCAGTGTTATTATTGAAAAATGCGGGTTTAGGGTCATTGTGTTCTCCCTAGAATTCATTTTTATAGTGGTTTCTCTGGCACTTTGTAATCATTGCAACATTTCCCTCATAGAATCCCTCTTAGGATTTTTTTGGGGCTGGTTTGGTGGTCATGAATTCTCCCAATTTTTGTTTATTTGGGAATACCTTTATCTCTCCTTCTATTTTCAATGACAGGCTTGCTGGATAACGGATTCTTGACTGCATGTTTTTTCTGTTCATCACATGGAAGATTTCCTGCCATTCCTTTCTGGCCTGCCAAGTTTCATTAGATAAGTCTGTAACCACTCTGATGTTTCTGTTTGTAAGTGAAAGCCCTTTTCTCCCTAGCTGCTTTCAGAATTCTCTCTTTATCTTTATATTTTGCCAGTTTCACCATGATATGTCGTGCTGAAGGTCGATTTAAATGACGCCTTATGGGGGTTCTTTGTGTCTCTTGAATTTGATTGTCTATTTCTTTCCCCAGATTTGGGAAATTCTCAGTTATTATTTGGTCTAGTATCCCTTCAGGACCTTTCTCTCTGTCTTCCTCTTCAGGAAGTCCTATGATATGGATGTTCTTCCATTTAAGTGTATCACTCAGGTCTCGAATTCTATTTTTCTGTTCCTGGATCAACTTCTCTCTCTCTCTCTCTCTCTCTCTCTCTTTTGGCTTCTTTTTTTTGCTATATCTATGTCTTCTAATTCCCTTATTCTTCTTTCTTCCTCTTCAATCCTTGATGTGGCTGCCCCCATTTCATTATTCACCTAAATTTAGCCTTTTATAACTCATCACACCTATTTTCAAAGTTCCTAGTTATTGTCAGTTGCTTCTCAGATGATTTTTTCAACCCCAGTGATTAATTTTATGACAATTTTTTAATTCTTGTTCGGTTATGTTGGTTAGATCTGTTTTTAGCACTTCTATGGCTGTGACTTCTTCCTGGAGATTCTTCATGGGAGAGTTCTTTTGTTTTGTCATTTTGACTAGTTTTCTGTCTATCAGTTTTAAAAAGCTCATTGTGTATTTTGCACCTGTTAGTATTGCTCTGTTAAAGGAGGCTTATTGACTGTCCAGGGCCTGTCGTTTCAAGAAGTGTTCTTTTAATGGTGTCTCTCAGTTTCTCTTGTTGTGCCTTTGATTATTTTATTTCCCTACTCAGCTATATTTGGGACTCACCTTCATGTGTACTTTGGCTTGTTTCTTGAGGTAACCCTGAAAAGGTAAAGAGACAAACAAGCACACAGGGAACAGAAACACACAAAGGCACAGACAAATCAAACAAACAAACAAATTAAAAGGGGGAAAGGAAGAAAAGAAAATGGAGAGGAAAAAGAAGGAAATAAGCCCAGAAAAAGAAAGAAATAAAGGAGGCAGAGATAACAAAGGACAATGGACAGTCTAAAAGTGTATAACCAGTCGAGGGGAGAGATAAGGATGAGGTAAGGGAGAAAATAGCTGTATGGTATGAGGAAAAAAAGGGAGAATGGAAAAAGGAAAATAAGGAGTAAAAATTAGTAAAAAATTTTTAAAAAGTAAAAAAGATAATAACAATAAAAAATAAGTACAACAAAAAAGAAGCAGCAGCTCCCCTTCTCTTATAGGCATGGTTTGGTGTGCGTAGGTCTTGGGGGTGCTCTTAGAGGCCTTGCTTTGGTGGTTGCAGAGGATGAATGGAGGCGCTGCAAGCTCCACTGGAACTAAGCACTGCAGGCCACTCTAAGGAGTCAGATCTCCTTGTGCTGCAGCTGAGCCAAGCTGTATTTTCCATGCCAGCCTCCTTTCAAAACCCTAGTCCATGCACTTTTATGCTACCACAGATGAGATGTACTTCCTTTGGTGGCTGGCTTCTTAGCTGGAATCTCATAGGGGAAGGGAGAAGTTTCTCTTGGTGCTGGCAGGGATTCAGATTTGCTCTGCCACTGCCTGAAGTGCAGGTCACTGTTGGAAATGATGTTGCACTCCCAAAGCTGCAGTGGAAGCGTGTGCCCCTGCCTCTACCGCTGCCAACTCCCTGCCAGGATCGCATATGGGTGGCGGCTATTTTTTCCCTGTTGGCACCTTGGTTTTGGGATTCCTGCGGCCAATGCTGGGGGCGAGATGAGCTGTGGGAATGAGGTGCGCATCCCCCTCCCACTGCCAAGGCCGAAGTGCATTCCCCCTGGGGCCGCGGCAGCCACTGCCACTCACCGCCTATTCCCTGTTGGGATCTCACGGGGGGGGGGGGGGCGCTGGTTTTTCCCTTGTGCCACCCAGGTTTGGGATTCACACTGCCCAGTGGTTATATATGGAGTTAGAGTTTTTCTCACCATGCGGAGTTAAACGCTCTTGATCTCTTCTCTAGAGAGAGTACTATAAGCATGTTTAGTTTTCTCTTTCTCTTCCCTTTGTCTCTCAAGGCCTCCATGCATTTTCCCTGTGTTGGGCTGGGGCTCCCACCTCCCCTGCACCTCTCGAGCTGGCCTGTTTTCCAATCTCCCCAGTTAGCACTCACTCACTCAGGCATTTTTGAGGTTGTCTTCTTTCTGTAGTCTGTATTTTCTCCTTCTGCTCTTGCAGATGAGAGTAATGTCTTTCTCAGTTCGATAGATGGGGCGGATGAAGTTTACAGAGCTCCCCTCCTCTCCTCCATCTTTACTCCTCCCTATGCAGATTATTTTAATTTTTGTTTCATAAGACTGGGATTGTGTGAAAGTTACTTTTATGTGTCAACTTGGCTATGCTATAGAACTCAGTTATTTAATCAATATTATAGGTGTTTCCATGAAGACATTTTGTAGATGTGTTTAACAACTACAGTCAGTTGACTTTAAAGAGTAAAGGAGACATGGCCCTGGATAGTGTAGGTGGGCCTCACTGAATTAATTGAAGGCCTTAAGAGCAAAACTGCGGTTTTATAGAGAATTTATTTATCAAATGATAGCATCCTGCCAGCTCTACACATTTTGGGCTTTTCATCGCCCATAATTATGTAAGATAACTCCTTCAAATCTATATCTACCTATCCGAAAGAGGTATCTTCTGCCTTTTTAATTGATTGTTTCTCTAGAGTACACTGACTGATACAAACATCAGTGTGAAAGTGGCTTTGGCATTGGATAGTAGGTAGAGGTTGGAAGAATTTGGGAGCACATCTTAGAAAAAGCCTAGGTTGCCTTGAAAATAGTGTTGGTAAGAATACAGATGTTAAAGGCTATTCTGATAAGGTCTCAGAAGGAAATAAAAACTATGGTAGAGAATGTTTCCATTGTCTTAAAAAATACGTGATCTGAATTTTGCCAGGGAAGTTAACATTAAAGGTGCTTCTGGTGAAACCTTAGGAGACAGTGGGAGAATGTTGGACACCAAAAGCCTTGTAAAATGGCATAAAATTTGGCCGAATTATATTTTACCATTGAGTGAAATGTAGAACATACAAAGTGATGAACCTGGATATTTAGCTGAGTAGATTTCCAAACAAAGTGTGGAAGGTGTGGCCTGGTTTCTCGCTGATGTTTATAGTAAAATATAGGAGGAAAGAGACAAACTGAGGAAAGAACTGTAAACAAAAAGGAATCAGAATTTGATGATTTGAAAAATTCTCAGCCCGTTCATACATGGCAAAGATGTGCTCTGGAGAAAGGGGCATGGGTGAGGCTGGACAACCTTTATGAAGAGATTAGGTATCTTCCTTATGGAACCACTTAAACATTTCAACAGAAGGTAGAAATAAGGATGGAGTGATCCAGGCGCACCTGCGTGGCTCAGTCAGTTAAGCGTCTGGCTTTAGCTCAGGTCATGATCTCAGAGTTTGTAGGTTCGAGCCCCGCATCGGGCTCTGTGCTGACAGCTCAGAGTCTGGAGCCTGCTTCAGATTCAGTGTCTCCTTCTCTCTCTGCCCTTCCCTTGCTCGCGTTGTCTCTGTGTCTCAAAAATAAATAAAAAACATAAGAAAAATTATGCATATCTTAAAAAAAAGGATGGAGTGATCCAGGAAAAATTTATGAAAGACCCTTGTATCTAATGGCATGGATATCTGTGGTACCCATAGAATACCAATAAGGTGTTTGAGAAAGCTATACCAGCAGACACACTGTCATCTTCTACAGAATCTGCCCTGTTGGGCTTTGAACTTATTTGGTACAAGTGACCTTTTTATTCCTTCCATTTTCCTTATTTTAGAAAGAGAATACCTATCTATGCCTGTCACACCGTTTTATTTATTTATTTATTTATAAATTTGAGTATAGTTAACACACAAAGTTACATTAATTTCAGGTGGACAACATAGCAATTCAAAAAGCCATGCTATGTTCACCACAAACGTAGCTACCATCTGTCACCATACAACATTATTACAATATCATTAACTTATGTTATTTATTCCCATGACTTATTTAATCCTTAACTGGAAGCCTGTGTCCTCCATTCCCCTACACCTATTTTGGCTAACCTCCCACAAAATCACTTTCTTATCTATATTTATAGGTGTGATTCCACTTTTGTTTGTTTATTCATATATATATTTTTTAGATTCCACATATGAGTGAAATAATATAGTATTTGTTGTTTTTAGTCTGACTCATTTTACTTAGCGTAATAGTTTCCAAGTCCACTTCTTTATACCATACACAAAAATAAACTCAAAATAGATGTAAGACCTGAATGTGAGACCTGAAACCATAAAATCCTAGGAAACAGAGGCAGTAATTCTCTGAGATCGGCCATAACAACATTTCTTGAGATATGTCTACTAAGGCAAGGGAACAAAAGCAAAAATAAACTATTGGGACTGAATAAAAAAAAAAGTTTTGCACAGCAAGGGAGATCATCAACAATACAAAAAGGCAAACTACTGGTGGGAGAAGTGATTTGTATATGATATATTTGATAAGGAGTTAATATCTAAAATACATAAAAAAACTTTTTTACGACTTTATTTATTTTTGAGAGGGAGCAAGAGACAGAGTGCAAGAGGGGAAGGAACAGAGAGAGAGGGAGACACAGAATCTGAAGCAGGGTTCCAGGCTTTCAGCTGTCAGCACAGAGCCTGATGTGGGGCTCAAACTCACGAACCACGAGTTCATGGCTGAGCTGAAGTCAGAGGCTTAACCTACTGAGCCATCCAGGTGCCCCAATATATAAAGAACTTACAAAACTCAACACCAAAAAAGCAATCTGGCAGAGGACCTAATTAAACATTTTTCCAAAGACATAGAGATGGCCAACCAACACATGAAAAGATACTCAAAATCACTTACTATAAAGGAAATACAATTTAAAACCACAATGAGATACCACCTTGCACCTGGAAGACTGGCTAAAATAAAAAAAGATAAGAATAAACAAATTTTGGCAAGGATATGGAGGAAGAGGAAATTTTGTACACTATTGGTGGGGCCACCATTACATTTTAGAGGCAGTTAGTTTGTTTTCTGTATCACAGGTCCACAGATAGAGCCATCCCATGATGGTTCATATCCAGGTTCTTACCCAGAACTGATTTAGATGATTTAGATGATGAGATTTGGTACATTTTAAGTTGACAATATTTATTTGAGATTTTGATGTGTTTATTTTTAATGTTTATTCATTTTTGAGAAAAAGAGGCAGACTGCAAGTAGGGAAGGGGCAGAGAGAGAGGGAGAGACAATTGGACAGGCTACAGGCTCTGAGCTGTAAGCACAGAGCCTGATGCGGGGCTTGAACCCATGTACTGTGAGATCATGACCTGAATCAAAGTCAGGTGCTTAACTGACTGATCCACCCAGATATCTCATTTATTTGAGATTTTGGACTTAGAGTTGGAATCAGTTGAGACTTTTGGGGAAGAGATGGGGTGATTGTATTTTGCACATGGGATGAACATACATTTTTGGAGGCTAGCAGGTGGACTCTACAGATTTGAATAGTGTCCCCCCAAAATTCACGTCCACTTGGAATCTCAGAATGACCTTATTTGGAAATAAGGTGTTTGCTGATGTCATTAGTTGTGTTCATACTTGAATAGAGTGGACTGTAAATTCAAAATGACTGGTGTCAGAGACACACAGAGAGAAGATGGCCATATGACCAAAGAGGCAGAGATTGGAGTGATTTATCTTCAAGCCAAGAAATAGCAAGGATTGCTGGCAAGTACCAGGAGCCAGAAGAGGCAAGGAAGGATTCTTCCCTAGAGTCTTCAGAGAGATCATAGCCCTGTTGACATCATGATTTCAGACTTTTAGCTTCCAGAATTATATGGACATAAATTGTCATTATTTTAAGTTACCTAGTTTGTGGTAGTTTGTTTTAGTAGCCCTAGGAAACTAATCCAGAATGGTTATGCATTTTACATCCACATCTTGGCAAAAGGATAGGAAGCACTAAGAAAGAAAAGGCAAGCTCAAATTACTTTTTCTAGCCTGGAAGGCGTATTTTCTCATATATATAACCTCTTCTTCAGTCACTGCAGTGACAATCAAAAGCGAAATGAGTACCCTTACCATTATGAGCATTTTGTAATGTATATAATTGTTGAATCACTATGTTGTATACCAAAACTAATATAATATTATATATCAACTGTATTTCAATTAATTTATTTAATTAAAAAAAAGAAACAATTTCTAAGGGCGCCTTGGTGGCTCAGTTGTCTAAGAGTCTGTCTTCAGCTCAGTTCATGATCTCACGGTCCGTGCATTCAATTCCTGCATTGGGTTCTATGCTGACAGTTCAGAACCTGGAGCCTGCTTCCGATTCTGTGTCTCCCTCTGTCTCTGCCCTTTCCCCGCTCATGCTCAGTCTTTCTCTGTCTCAAAAATAATTTTTAAAAAACACTAAAAAAAGAGAAACAATTTCTAAAAAACGAAATGAATGCTCAGTTGGTTGAGCATTCGACATTAGCACAGGTCATGATCTCACAGTTCATGAATTCTTGCCCTGCATCAGGTTCTTTGCTGTCAGTGTGGAGCCCACCTTGGATCCTCCTTCCCCTCTATCTCTGTACCTCCCCTGCTCAAGCTCACACACACTCTCTCTCTCAACTAAATAAACATTAAAAAAAAAAGGAAATGGGATTTTGAGAAAATTGATACAGTAATTGGTAGCTGCATGTTGTATGACTCATTTGCTAACTAGTCTAATCAAAGTAGCTTGGAGAGGTACAGTAGCACACCCGAAACCTGAGAGCTCTCTAGATTTTGAGGAACACATGTCTTCTCCAATCATCTATAGTTTCAGACCCAGAAGAAAAACAAGTTTTTTTCCTTGTATTTAGGTTTCTAATTTTCATTTTATTGCTTTATATCTCTAATTGCTTTTATCAGATTTTTTATTTTTTGGGGGGTATAGATCAGGGGTAGGGCATTTGACTGTATCACAATTTTACTCTTATGGATTCATATATATGAACTGTGGGGTAGAATGCTTGGCTTCCCATACAATCCAGTCATTTATCACTCTGGTCAGAGTGTGTTTGCTTTTAGCAAAATGCAACTTAATTTTTTTGGAGTGAAGGATTTAAAAAGATGTTTTAAATTCCCCTCAAAGCTCCTGAATAGTAAATAGCTTTTAAAAGACAACACTTTATTGGTCTATGAATAGCCAGTTTGAAAACAAAAGTATTGAATATCCTTTTAAACGTATATGGGTTTAAAGAGCAAGAGGGAGATCGATTTGGCAGTTTCTTTTCAATTTAAAAAAATTCAGAATGTTTGAAAAATTTCCACATACATGCTTATACACAACTGCAAAAAATTCATAAATGACCTGGAGATATAACAAAGAGGATAGATGCCAGTCCAAACAGTATACAGCTTATGCATGGTTGTGCCTGATGGAAATAGTTATTTTTTCTGTAAGCTTTTCTCTATGGAAGGGAAATGGAGAATGCTGGGCATGTAGGGCAGGAAGGAAGAATGAAGAGAAAGAATTACACTGTAGGAGTATCATGGCTGCTGTAAATAGTCACTGGCGTTGTTCTATAAATCGAACCATTTGCTACACATTTTGAATTGCTAAGATTTGGGAGAATAGTGGACAATGGATCTTCATGTAAACTATAAATTTTATAACAGTAAATTAGCATGTTTGTTTAACAGAAAGTAAACAAATCTTAGTGAAAAATGTATCCAGTGTATACCTTCACTTTTCCACTGCTTAATAAATGGTGGTGATAAAACCAAAACGAACAGCTTTACACTTTGTAAAGCATAAGGGAAAATACTTCTGTGTTTAATTACCGCGTGGTCAGTGACAAGCTGTTACCTGCTAAGTACTACTCCTTAGCAACTTGGATGTTGAACTAACAAATTACTACACTGGCTTTGGAATAGACAAGAAACAAATAGATACAATAAATTCTGGCAACCCCCAATATCTGTTAAGCACCTACTGTATGCCAGGTACAGGGTATATAAAATAATGATAATGCAATGGAGGCACTTGAATTGTCCAGAACTCCAGGAAGTGTGGGAAAGATAGGGCATAATTATTTCAGTTTAGAATCCCTAGAAGAAGACACTGAGACAAGGATTTGAGGACTACTAGTTTATTTAGGAGTAATTCTGGAATGTATGTGTAGGAAAGTGGAAAAAATGAGACAGGGAAGGCAAGGAAGACAACTAAATCTTGCCACCACTGTAGGCAACTGGTAATTCTGCTGGAAAATGGTATAGAACACAACCTTATGTTACTTTACCTAAAAGTAAGGGAGACAGGTAGTTATCTTGTAACACCTAGACATCATTAACTAGGACTGCTCCTAAGAGCATTTACTCCCCAGCACTGTGGTTTTCTTTGTGTAGTCAGGAGAAAGCCTTCAGCTGGAGAGTTGCAGTTTCTTGCAGTAAGATGGCTTCAGCAGGTACTAGTGAGTACCAGGACGGGGCATTCACAGCATCTGCTATAATAATCAAGTGGGTAAAGAATGGTCTGGCAATAAGTGTATAAGAAGCTCAGAGGAGAGAGCACTGTGGGTGTAGCAGGAAGGGAGAAATTTATGAAAGGGTTTGGGAATTGATCCAGGCTCTGAAAGATGGGAGGGGGCACAGTGAGCCAGGGTGGTAGAGTGAGTAATTTTAGGTGCTTCTGAAAGCATGAACTGCTAATGAAAATTTGAGAAGTGTCTGCCAGGAATACCCTGTAATGCCATCTGCATAGTCCATAATCGACCATATTTATAGGACTGTAGATACTCAATGTGACATTTTGAGGGGAAACATAAGAAGTATTCTGGTATGACAGTCTCCTACTTGTCCTCCAATGTCTATTCTTTCATCTCTCATTGCAATAGAAGGTTTAGCTTTTAAAAGCTGAACAAAATACAGACTTTAGTTCGAGACTTTCTATTGGGTGAGTGTGGCCATGTGACTAAGCTCAGACAGGGGAGGATGTGAATAGAAATAATGTAAACAATGCCCATGCTTTGCCCTTACTAGGCATGCTCTCTCCTTTCACTTCTTTTTTTGCCTTGAATGTGAGCTTGATGGAGAAGGTCATGTGGATAAAGACAACACTTTTGGGAGAGCAGAATATCAACCTGAGCCCATAGGCACTTTATGGAGTAGAGGCACATACCATTATTTTCGGTCTTTGCCAGCAAGGCTAACCTACATTCTAAGTAGAAGATTAGGGAAATTAATCTGGCAGTAATATTGAGAGTAAATTTTGGTGGGACACAGGGGGACTGCATGTGTTGTACAATTGTCATGATTCTATCATTAGTGTTCTTTATTGTATTGAGCTTTTTCATGGTTCTGATGCCTAACTCTTAGATTGTTACTTCTTTTAGACCTCAGCTTTCATATTTACAAACTAATATTATGGTGACAAGAGTTCTTATAATATTGGAAGGAGCAACAGCCTGATGAAGTGGAGAAAATGTTAATGGAGGGTCTGGGGTAGATGTGACTTGAACAAGAGAAAGAACTTGAAATGGCATCCTTGAAAAATATTAAAAGAGAAATTTAAATGAGTATGACTCTAAGTTAGCACACTTCTTGACATGTGAATGCTTATCTTTGAATGTCAGTATAAATGTAGGGTAGAGGAAGGGTATTTGGTTGATAAAATAAATTGAGTGGCTGTCTTAGAGTTGCAGTAGCAATCATCTTACACAGATTAAGCTGATAACTGGCAATTAATAAATTTTATATTGCTTTATTATAATCAAATCAAATAGTCCAGATTTATGTAATATAGCCAGATATTAAAATTGGATGTATATTTATGCTTTGTAGCTTTGCGATGCTGTGCTTAGTGCTCAGTTCTTAGCCAGACACAACAAAATACCATCACCTGCCTGCATCCCAAGGGAAATCCCAAGCCAAAGAACAGCAGGGTGTGCCCCAGAAGGTTCTTTTCAAAGACTCAGAAACTATGTTTCACAGAAGAATCCAACCTCTTCCACAGGATATACCTTATGAATTGTACTCCCTAGTCACACTCCCTTGGAGTGCTCAGAGAAGGGGTGTCAGTGCTGTGAATTTGAGCTACATTTTGTTGAAACTTTTGTGCATAACAACAAAAAAATCTTCCCAGGGATTATGATGCTAGGCATAGGGTATGTACTCAGGTGTGTGTGGAATAAACAAACAAACAAAAATAATAACTAACCATAGACCTGGCACCAAACCTCAATACCTATGTGATAGAGGGTTGACATCCCAGACTTGAGTAATCATGTGCTCATTAGAAACTCGTTCTCCCAGGGGGACGCCAATCCTTACTTTTGTTCAAGTTTTTTTTTTCTTTATGAGAGTCTATGCCCTGTCCCTTGTCCAAATCAGCCTCTTTCTGTAGATCAATATGTACATTCATGTCTTTAGCTTTTATTAGGCAGCAATTTTGCAACCCATATGTAATTCATTAATATATGTAAAATGCTCTGCTATTTGAGCCAAAATAATATACAAGCTGTCTGAAAAGTCTGGTGACAGAGAATAGACTTATTTCAAATAGTTTATTAGTTACATTTTCAAATAACATAATATGCTTTATCTCAACCTCCAGACACCTTTTTGGGTAAAGTAACTCTAAATTTAAAGCAATAGGTCTGATCCTCAGTCTGAAAAAAAGTACAATAAATATACTATTTCCCCCATGTTTGCAAAATGCACACTCTGTGGGGTACTTATTGGAATTTTGTTTCAGATTAACAATAGAATCATTGCTTAGACTTAGAGGTACTTCATCTGAAAAGTGCATGGAGGTTAAAGAAAAACACCCTGAATATATTTTGTTTTCTGATATTGCAAATAACATGCTGTTTAAAAGTAAATCTTTCATGTTTTTGCAGAATTCTTTACGCCCTGTAATTGATAAACATCTTGGAAAGTTTATTTTAAATTCTTTATTATAGATTAGTTAAAAGAGAACAAGTATTTCAACATTTGTTTTTAAGTGTCTACCTACAATATGTTCAAAAATAAAATATAAAGATTGAGGTTTTGGCTTGATCCAAACTTTACTCTCTGCAAAAAATATTTTAAAAGGAGAGAATAATACATTTGAAGTAGGAAATAGGGGGAAATGCATAATATTCTCCATCAACAAATCTGTCTTTGCAATATCCCAAGAAGCCAGCAAGTTCCATATGCTCTATAAACTCACTTTACAGGGGAACTTAATGGGTTGGATTTGCAGTAAGTTAAATGAGATTTTTTAAAAAACTGATGCAGTTTTCACAGGCTGACGCCCTTTACTGTTTGAGTGAAACCATCTTGGTTTTGAATTCTTTGGCACATTTCACCATCAGCCTTGCAAATAACCCTGAATTTGAAATGAAAGCACCCTTCAGATCTTCAGTTTGGGTTGGTGTCATAAACAAATCTGAGTTTTGTTCTCATGGCTTATCAAGATCTTTTCTAAACCTTTGATATGTTTATGTCCAAGTTGAAGGATTATATGAGAAGCTTTGCACATTTACTTCTTCATTCCACTAGGAATGGGCTTGAGGCAGAGCCTCTGCCTCTAGCTACTCTGCTATCTGTAATGATGGTTCAGGGCTAAAATGTTTCTCTGAGAGCCTGTTTAGAAAAAAATTTGTCTTGGTATATGTAAACCTATTACAGGAATATCAGTCTTAGTGGGGATATGCTGATAGAGTTCATGATCATTAACCCTATTCTTGGAAATTACCAAGATAGGTAAATTTCAGATTTCAGCAAAAAGCAGGGCTCAGAGAAAGTCAATAGAAAGAGTAATAATGCATTTAAAAATTCTAGAAAAAATTTCTTCCAAGACAAAATAGGTTGGTTAATGAGAAAACCTGCTGGCACAGTTATTCCTCTTCCTGAACCACATTCTTTCCTTTTTGGGGAAGCATAGCACTGTTTCTCTTGAGGCAGACTTGCTTACAAGTTTTAGTTGCACAGCCAGCACCTCTTTAAAAGTTTTTTTAACCAGCCCTTATTGGGTTGAAATGTAATATATTTTATACTTGCATTTTACTCTAGTTTTATCTACATAAACCTCAGGGGGAGAATGCTTATATATCCTCCTGACCTTTTAATACATTATTGTTGGACATAGAAACACATTTTTCTCTGCACTTACTTTTCCTGTACTATGTATTGAGATGCTAGGTTGTGAATATATTCTCCTTGTGTGTGTTATCTTGGACACCTGCTAACATGTGGGGTTGGTATGGCCATGACAGCAATGGTATTCTTATTTTAATGGTATTCTTATTTCATGTAGACTGAGAAAAGTTAGTCTACAAATACAAAGCCTGATTATCCCAAAGTATGCATAGATTAACTTCACATTGACGTAGAGTTTTATAACTGGCTAACCAGTTCATACTCAGTGTAACATTTCACATGACAGATTGCAACTCTTCCTCCCAAGTAGTTAAATGGTTAGGCTAGCACACCCATTTAAGTCACTACTACCTTTCATCTCTTTCTCTGATTTTCCCTTCCTCTCTTCCTTTCTTGTGCATGGCACAGACATGCTTATATTACAAATGCAAACTGTATTTTAAAGTGTAGTCTATATCCTCAGTGGTCTACAAAATTGCTTAGGATGCCATGAAATATAACAAATAAGACTTATACAAGAGACTATCTGATAAGACCTTTGAGAGCTATAGGGAACAAGTGCCACTAAGTTCATAAACACCCAGAGGTCGGCAAGATTATGTCTGTTGGTGAGGAAAGAAGACTCAAGCAGGATTTAGCTAGGCCTTCAAAATGAGTAGGATTGTTATATTTTCAACAGACGAAATGTCAGAAAGACTGTGTTAAAGGTAAGCAATGCCTATTCTGTTGACTAGCATCTGGGAGATCAACAGGGAGGGAAAAATGAAACCCATTGGAAACCATGGCAAGCAAAGAAGAAGAATATGGGAGGAAGGGGTTGCAGGACAGGTGGCAAGTGGCCTGTTCTGGCACATGAGTGAAGAAAGCCAGAAGATTCCTGGGGGAACATCTGTGTGTCCTATTACATGTCTTGGTGTGGACTCTATGCTTCTATGAATGAAGATTAAGCCTGGATCTATTTTTTTTAAGGTATTATAACTCATTCTTAGGCCTTTCTTTCAAAAATTACTCAAACTAGATGTTATCTATCCTGGGATAGTGTAATTGTTAATATCTGAAGTAATAATTTTACAAATTTTCTGACTTTTTTTTCTAATACATTTTATCTATTTGTTTTTTGCTCTTTTAGGCTTGGAAATCATTTTGGATGGAGATTCTTTTACCTAGCATACTAGTTATCCTTACTAGCTTGTTTTTTATGAGACTTTCCTCCGGGGTAACATCAATTGATATGTCAACAGTCTTTGGTGTCAACACCACTGTCTTACATCAAATACAAACACATCTACTAACACTTTATTCAGCCCTCACTTCTCTACCAAACACTTTGCAGGAATCACACTGCTGATGTTCTTCTGATCTACATGTATAGTGACTCCATCAAAAATTAAATAAGGTCATTTGGTTGGATGCATTCTTTAGTTCTTTTTTAAGTATAATCAAGTTGTCAACAAATTAACTATTCTTTAATATCGTTTCAGGTATCTGAATCAAATATACCAGGTTAGAACCCTAAATTCACCTTCTTATTCTTTCTTATATAAAATTGCCTATTTGTCTCCAGTGTTCTGGTACCTCTCTTTGTTCAGCACGATTCATCAGATATTACTAAAAGTGTTCAATTTAAGATTTTCTAAGGGCATTTATATCCAATAGCCTAATAAAATGTCCTCAAGTAAAAGATATTAAGGTATCTAAGAACATGAAAGAGGATGCTGGCCACTGCAATGCCTAAAAGTTATACCTCTTTATGTTTATTATCATCCCTTTAGATAATCTTCTATGGCACAAGTAAAATCCAAGGAATTCCAAGTGCTCTATTGCTGAGTATTCCTTCAGCTTGTTACTCAGGAGACCAGGGAAAAGGAACAGTGATTAGAAGAGGCACACCCTGGTAGAAATTTTTCAATGTGTTCAGTAACTGTTTCATAATGCCTGAAAGAGGAGTCTGGAATCAATTTGTAACTCCTTTTCATGCCTTCCCACTCTGTGTACTTTTTGGATGGGAAGTTTTATGGTAACTACTAATAGAAGATTTGCCCTGGTTGGGTGAGCTGTGCTCCAGGTGTGTGTCTGTGAAGAAATCAATTAATTAATGTCTCTGAGTTTCATATGTACTAACTGTGAAATCAGGATCCCTCTGGCATTAACAACTGTAACATCCAGTAAGTAAGTGTGCCATATTTGTAATAAGAATAGCTTTACTTGTGTGATAATTGTGTTTCATGATTAATAACACTTGGAAGTGAGATAGCACCATACTTGTTCTCTTTCCTTCTTTTTAGCTTATTGCCAACTTCTTGCATCCATCTCCTAAGGTTTGTAAAAGTGCCCTGGGACTTTCACCCTTTGTACATTCTAAGTCCAAGTTCTAGTTAAATTTTTGAGAAACTGTTAACATTACATTCTCCATTGCTGGGAAAAGCTGAAAGAATTTATGAAATCACACCTATATGGCAATTCTTCTATACCCAAATAATGAGATTTTGATTTTTTCCCTAACTGAATGCCTATTCTCTTTTGTCCAGTTCTTCTGCACACACTTAAAGTGGCTTTTCTTGGTGTGTGTCCCCTTTTGTTTAACCACCCGGAAATTGAAGTGCTTCAGGCCTTTTCATTCTTGCATAAAACCTTGGCTGCTTTTTCTTCCAATATTTGGAAAAGTCAAGGTATCATATGAGCTGCCAAGCACACTGGCGTGGGATTTGGAAAAGATCCAGGGCCATATTAGTTCTCTCCACTTCTTTCCAGCTTATTGCAAACTTCTTGTATCAGTCTCCTAAGGTTTATAAAAGTTCTCTGGGACTTTCATCCTTTGCACACTTTCCCGCATACCCTCAAAGAGTTTAATTCCAAAATCACCCATTAATATGGATTCAGATTAACAGTAGAGCAACTGGAAGGGAAGCATTTGAAAATAACCACTTCCCTGGTAGGAACATTGGGTACAGAGAAACTTGTTCAGACCTCAGACTTATACTGATTGGCTGTTAGGTAAGTGGCTGAGACCTATTTCTCCCTTTTGATTTAATGGGAATAGGTCAAAGGGCCTTTGAAAAGTATGCAACACTTACAGTTTAAAATAGATCTTGGAAGACATTGAAAGAAGAAGAAAGAATGTGGGAATGCAATGAGACAGGGTTCTTTGATCCTAAACCCAGTCACAATTTTAATTAGTAGTACATGTAAGACCAAAGAGGAGGACCTCCCACGGAGCAGGGCAAATGAAATGGAAGTTCCAAGAAGTGATTGAGTTGTCCTATTTCCAATTGAATCATAAAATCCTGGGAGTTTCTGAATGAAGAATCTTCCTTGTTTCCATGTATTTTGAGTAAAATTGTTGGTAATACAGAAGATATCTTTACAACAAAGAGAGAATGTTATCTATGATGTTATATATACATATAACATAAAGGGAAGAATTTACTACCCGATTTCCCTTCCTCTCCTTCCTGTACAATTTCCCCTCAAGAGTTCTGGAGAATTCACCAGTGAGGACTAGGAGGATGAAGAGCAACTCCAGAAAAGAATGTAGGGACCTTCCAATATCTGGAGGTTGAGGCAAGGGGAAGAACTAGCAAAGGAGCTTTGAGCAGCAATCATGCAGCAGGTAGAAGGAAAATGGAGAGTGGAATATGGCCTAACCTAAGAGATGAAAGCATCTTTAGAGGTAATTGGTGTCAAAACTGTTGAGAAATTGAGTAAGATGAATCAGAAAAGTAACCACTATATTTGACAAAAGGGAGGCCCTTGCTGAACTTGACAAGAGTAATTTCTGTGAATAGTGGAGTGAGACTTTACATAAAAACATTTAGTTATTCAAGAAATAGGCATATTCATTGTTTGCAATAATAAGAAATTAAGGAGGAAAAACTGATGTGGTCTTCAAGTCCTTTATAGACAATGGGACAGGATCTCTGGCCCTCATTCCCAACTACCTCCTCCTGTGGGGCTTACTTATAAAGGGACATTACCAAATCCTGGACCAAAGCTCTGAGATGTCTATGAGACTAGGTGACATGGATTAAGGTAATTTGGAGTAGGAATGTACTTCCAGGGGTGTAAAATTCTTACACATAAAACTGCGGTTTATGGAAGGATATGGGAGGGAATTCCTGTTAAGACGCATTACTATAATTTATTTTTGTAATCTGTCTCAATTCCTTCTTTTATTCCTCCTTTCATTAAAAAATATTTTGGAGCACCTATTAGTTATCAATATTAATGATGGTGGGAAGTAAAATAATACATAAAACTGTCAGAGTCCTTGTCTTTCAGGTAAAGATATCTATATATATTCAAAACTTGATGCAAATGAAGACACAGGATGCTACAGGAGAAAAGAAGACCTGCTTAAGGCACTGGAGTAGTAGTTTTCAACTGTGGATGCACATTAGTATCATTTGAGTGCTCAGCTCTCTCTCTGATTAGGCCTGGGTATGAGACCCAGGCATAGTATGATCTCCCCAGGTGATTTCAGATTTCAATATACACCCAAAGTTGGGGACTCCTGCATTAGAGCAGTGGCTCTCCAAGTGTGCTCCCTCAACCAGCAGCATCAACATCACCTAGGAATTTTTGGAGATCCAAATTAGCTGGCCTCACCCCAGACCTGTGGAATTGGGAAATCTGGGAATGGTGCCCAGCAATCTGTGTTACCAAGTCCTCCAGGTCATTCAGAAGTGGACTAAAGTTTGAGAAAAGCCTGAGTACAGAAGTATCTCAGGTCGTAGGATTTTTTTTTAAAGGATATAAATATTTAACAGACAATTAACACAGTGTGAAGAATGTTCCATGGCCTAGTTCTATGAAAAGCAAGAAAGAAATATTCCTGCCATCAAGGAATTTACAGTCCTCACTGGGAAAATAGAGAACAATCAGAAATCAATAAGTAGCATAGAATTATGTACAAATAATTATACATGTAAGTTTATACATTTATGGGTAGTTTTCTGGTAACATAAGTGACTGGTAACATAGAGACTACTTAAAAAACTTTGATATGGCTCTTAAACTTGAATAACAAGTTGACTGCATGAATATTCATAGTCACATTTCTCTCCTACAGAATTTCATAGACTTTCTTCCATCATCTTCTGGCATTATTTGTTGGAAAACTCTGAGCCTAAAAGGAATTTTCCCCTTTGTAGGTGAATTTCTTTTCTCTGCTTAGATATTAGGATAAAATGTCCATAATCTTTATAATTTAACTGAAAATCAATAACTTAACCAGGATATATTTCTATAACTAATCTCTGTTTTGTTTTCTGAATGAAAGTGTACTGTTTTCATACGCAAACTCAGTACTTCATTCATTTCAGAATAATTTTTATATTGTATTATGTCTCTGATTTTTAAAAACACAATTGGGGCGCCTGGGTGGCTCAGTCAGTTAAGCGTCCGGCTTTGGCTCAGATCAGATCTCACGGTTCGTGGGTTCGAGCCCCGCTTTGGGTTCTGTGCTGACAGCTAGCTCAGAGCCTGGAGCCTGTTTCAGATTCTGTGTTTCCCTCTCTCTCTGACCCTCCCCTGCTCGCACTGTCTCTCTCTGTCTCTCAAAAATAAAAAAAAAAGCATTAAAAAATAATTTAAAAAACATAATTGAATAACTATATGGGCTAGTTAGTCCCAGTCTCCCATGACTATCAAAAGTTGCTAAGGTGTTTCAAGTGGAATATTATCATAGGCTGCAATTGGCTTCTTAGATATGATACCCAAAGCACTAGCAATAAAAGAAAAAACAGATAAATTAAACCACCAAAGTTAAAAACTTTTGTGCCTCAAAGGATACCATCATGAAAGTGAAAGACAACTCAGAATGGAAGAAATATTTGTAAATCACATATATGATAAGGGTCTAGTATCCAGAATATACAAAGAACTCTTAAAATTCAACAATAAAAATACAACCCACTTCTAAGGATTTGAATAGACCTTTTATTTTCAAGGAAAGCGTATCTGAAAAGATACTCAACATAGTCATTAGGCAAATGCTAATCAAAACCACAGTGAGATACTATTTCACATACACTATAATTTAAAAAGATGGATTGAGACACCTGGGTGGCTCAGTTGGCTGAGCATCTAACTCTTGATTTTGTTTCAGGTCATGATCCCAGGGTTGTGGGATTGAGCCCCACACTGGGCTCCGTGCTTGGATTTTCACTCTCTATTTCTCTCTTCCCCTCTACTGCTTGCTCCTCTCTCTCTAAAATAAAATAAAATAAAGTAAAGTAAAATAAGATAAAATAAAATAGAATAAAATAGTTATTTGTATAACTGAGCACCTGGTGGCTCAGTTATTTAAGTAACCACCTCTTGATTTTGGTTCAGGTCATGATCTCATGGTTCATGAGATGGAGCCCCATGCTCCCAACACAGAGCTTGCTTGGGGTTCTCTCTGTCTCTCTCTGCCCTTCCTCCCCCTCCAAATAAATAAATAAACATTTAAAAATGATAGAAAAATAGCAAGTGTTGCTGAAGATGCAGAGATATTGGGGAATATCTGGTGAGAATGCAAAAATAGTGCAGCCACTTTTGAAACCAGTCTGGCAATTATTTAAAGTTAAATACAGAGTTACCACATGACCCAGAAATTCCACTCCTAGTGGAATACACAAAAAAATTGAAAATATACGTACACACCAAAACTTGTACATAAATCTTCATGGCATAATTACACACAATTAGAAAAAAGTAGGAAAAACTCAGATGTCTTTTTGATGACTGTATAAACATGATGTGGGATAGCCATAAAGTGAAATGTTATTCAGTCATAAAAAGGAACACTCCATAATAAGGAAGTTTGTAGCATGGATGAATCTTGAAAACATTATATTACATGAATGAAGCCAGACACAAAAGACATACTGTATGATTTCATGCATATGAAATTTCCAGAATAGGCAAATCTACAGAGACATTAAATAGATCTGTGGTTACCTACAAAAGGGTTGGTGAAGGGACGGTTGGGGAAAGTCCAATGGGTATGAGGTTATTTTCTGTGTTAAGTCAAGTGTCCAAAATTGATTAAGGTAATGATTGCACAATACTCTTAATATACTAAAAGCCACTGAATTATATACACTAAATGGGCAATTTTTGTAGGATGTGAATTATATCTTTATAAAGCGATTAAAAACTTACTCGGTTACTGTCTTGTATGCTTCCAGTCATTTCCATATGGCATTAATCACACTCAAAAGATATTTTAAGAATAAGTCTCAAAGTTGTTTAATTTATTTGCTTTCTTGCCTCTCCTTAATCTCAGTCTGGCTCTTGCTCTCTCTTTCTCTCCTTGTTTCATCCCTAGGATTCGCTGGAATAACTGTAGAGGCCCCACCTTCCATTTGTTCTTTGCCCTTAGTCATTTTACCAAATTGAAACATTTTATTCATGTTTACCCTGAAAATCTCTTTTAGTTCCATCTGTTAATGCTTGGAATTTAGAAGTATTTGGTTTTCCCAATCCTTTAAGACTCTGAATTTCTGGACTTTTTCTATTCACTTTTATATCTGCTTGTTGCACACTGGATGAATCATTCCTGAGACTGTTTCTTGAAACACCTTGATGATTGGACCCAGCGTAGCACTCACCACCAGTTTTCCGACATTTGCCCTCCAGTTACAAGGTGTAGGCATTGGCCTGTCCCCTCTGGCAATATCTCTCCCAAACACCTCACTGCTGGATAACATGAAGCTCTACCTTTACTGCCTTCCATATTAGTTTTCTTGCCTGCTATTCAATGCCATATTTTAGGTGTATGCTAGGGCTGGTATCCTCAATCTATAGTAATGTACCAGTGGGGATTTTTGAATGGGAGGGAAAAGATCAGAATAGACGTGTGTTGTTGTTTAACATAACCGTAAACAGGGGCACCTGGGTGGCTCAGTCGGTTAAGCATCCGACTTTGGCTCAGGTAATGATCTCACAGTCCATGGGTTCGAGCCCCTCATGAGGATCTGTGATGACATCTCAGAGCCTGGAGCCTGCTCAGATTCTGTGTCTCCCTCTCTCTCTGCCCCTCACCCACTCACTCTCTGCTCTGTCTCTCAAAATAAAATAAAGACTTAAAAAAAATCATAACAGTAAACAAAAGTCAAACATATTCCCAAGGATGCAAAATTGTCTCTATTATTTAGCTCTGTCTGTAACAACCATTTTCACAGAGTTGACTTTGTAAGTGTAATAGCATAATAGAGCCACAACTCAGCTCTGAAAGAATCACTGGTGTTGAACAGTGGTCAGGGTCAGCCCAGATTTCTACTTCTACCCTTTTCCTCTTGTATGTAGTATTTGGGCACTTTTAATTATAAGTTTCCAATGAGGAAATAAGTTTCCAATAAGGAAGGAAGGTGGATGGAGGGAATGAGAAGAAAAATGGTTGCTAACCTTTTCTTTTTGGAAGAAAATGATTCTGAGACCCCAGAAGATCAAGGTGAAGAAAGAGTGAGCAAAAATTTCTTTATGCTGTTCCAGTTTGACAATGAAAGGGAAAAGGATGAGGAAGAAACCACATAAACAGCTTCCTATGGAGAAGATACAGAAATTTTGGTTCAATGAAAGTGATAAAATGTTTCTCCTTTTTAAAGCAACATTTCTTGAACATTTCCCCATATTTAACCATGACTACATTGATTTAACCAATCCACTATTGTCAGACATTCTCATTGTTACCAACTTCTTTTTTAAAGTGAGTTTTGTTGGGGCACCTGGTTGGCTCAGTCTGTTGAGTGCCTGACTTTGGCTCAGATCATGATTTCACAATTCGTAAGTTTGAGCCCTGCGTCGGGCTCTGTGCTGACAGCTCAGAGCCTGCAATCTTCTTCAGATTCTGCCTCCATCTTTCTCTTTGCCCCTCCCCTGGTTATTCTCTCTCTCTCTCTCTCTCTCTCTCAAATATAAATGCAATTTAAAAAATTTTTAAATGTGCAATTTGTCTTTAAAACTTTTTTATTTTGGAAAAAAAAAAAGCAGAAATAGTACAATCTGCTTCCATAACCCTAAAACTAGGTTCATCATTTCTTTACAGTTTGCCATATTTGTTTTATTGTTATCAATGTGGCATTATAAAAAGAAGAGGTCATAGTAATTTTCTATACTAGGCAACCCTGCTAACACTATAAGTCTAAGGGGCACCTGGGTGGCTCAGTCGGTTGAGCATCCAACTCTTGATATCAACTCAGGTCATGATCTCATGGTTTGTGAGTTCGAGTCCTAAATCAGGCTCTCAGCTGTCAGCACAGAGCTCACTTTGCATCCTCTGTCCCCTCACCCCCTCTCTCTGTCTCTCCCCTGCTCGTTTCTCTCTCTCTCTCTTTCAAATAAATTAGTAAAAACTTTTAAAAATGTAAAAAAAAACTTAGCTTCAACTCTGTGTTCAAGACTCTGAGGATACACAGAGAAAATGAAATATGGCTATTTCATTTTCAAGAAGCTTATATAATGTAGGTGGAGAGAAATAATACTAACTTAACATGAAATGATGTTAAATAAGAAGAAATTAAAAGTAATAGAAGTTCATAGAAGCCTGAAAGAATTCTAAAATTATTAGTAACAAAGAAACTTAGAACTTACCCTCTCCAACCTCCCTATTTTATGAATGATTCTCTCTACATTTCTTGCCAGAAATCCTACAGCCTTTGCTAAAATGTTTTCAGTGTAAAAACATACTACCTTTCAATGGAGCCCATTCTATGTTAGTTTTGTGCCAGTGTTCTTTACACTTGGCTAAAAGGGGTTTGCTCTAACCTTCATCTCTTGGTTTCAGTTTAGCTCCAGTAAATGCTATCTGGCTAATGACATCAGATATTCTTGGGTGGAGTTTGAATGCAAAAGGCAGAGCAAAGTCTAGACTCAGCACCAGGAAGAATATGAGATTCTGCCCAATTTCCTTCACTCCCAGCCAGCTGGAAGTTCTGGATTCTCTGTTACTTTCTATATTTTGTTACTCTGATTTTAGCCTGAAGATTATGAACCCTAGAGAAGCAAGCAAAGTCTTTCCTGAGAATGCTCTAAAGGTTGCTAAAGGCACCGATGCCATAAATTTCTGGACTAAAGGAAACCTGATTTGCCAAACTAGGTCCATGTTACATTCTAGATTGCTTGGCTGTCCTTAGCTTCCTCAAAAAGTATCAAAAGCTGTGTCACATCCTCCTCTTTGGCCTCCATACCTCACTTCTCAATATTCAAGGTGGAGCCATAGATTAGCATTTCAGAATTTAGAACGGAGCCCTATTGACCTGCAGCTCAGACTGCTCTTCTGGCCCCTGTATCACCACTGTTGGATGAAGAAGTGGCCAGGACTCTGGGTTGTCAGCACTCACTGCCTCTGTCAGTCCTATCCCTCATAGCCAAGTGCTATCACCGATGTCTGCCTCAGACCACATAACTCTTCATCCCATCCACTTATCTCCACTGGAAGCACGGGTCTCTGGAGTCACCATGCCTGCTCCCATATGGCTTTATACATCCTCTTTTCTTTTTTATATTTTAAAGTTCATTTATTTATTTTTGAGAGAAAGAGAGGAGAGCATGAGCAGGGGAGGGGTAGAGAGAGAATCCCAAGCAGGCTCTGTGCTGGCAGTGCAGAGCCTGACACAAGACTCATACTCATGAACCATGAGAGCATGAGCTGAGCCGAAGTTTAGAGTTGGACACTTAACCAACTGATCCAGTCAGTCACCCTGTACACCCTCTTTCTGACTGTCTTTTCCTTCCCTCCCCAACTCCTGAAACCAGAAGTGGATTTAATATGATGCCAGTAAAGTTTAGGTTTCAGGATCCCTCATGTCCCTTCTGAGGCTATCTCCTCCAAGCCAAGCCACTGTGACAGTCTGGTGTTGAAGGCCTGGAATGCTGCCTCTCCACACCCACAGAGGTCTCTCTGTATAGTTCTATATACGGAGGGGATCTTCACCACCTGCACATGGAGACAATCTGCTCTTGCAGACATCTTGAACATCCACACCCTAGGAGAATAAAATAAATGATATGTGGCTGATGAGAACCTACTCAAGTGAGCTACAAGGCTGCAGATTTTAGGGCATGGACCCCTGAACAAGAGCCTCTGAATAAGAAACTGGAAAATGTTTCAGATATAGCACTACCTTTAAGGAATTAATTTTAGTTGAAAGAAAAAAGTATCACTTATAAAGAAAACACAAACTATCAATGATAAAGAACCTCCAGATTTCCGTCAACTATGCTCAAGAAAAGACAGAATTGTTTTGCAATTCACTCTATATGAAATATTACAAAATCACTGTCATATGAAAATGTAACTAAAGAAGATTCAGGAAAATAATAGGAGTGTCAGGCAGTTACTGCTTCTAATAGTGAGGTTTTTTTTTTTTGTTCTGTGTTTTATGATATTTACTTGTAATTTTGTATTCATTTTATAAAAGACTGTTCTCCAAATTGTATAACATTGTCTTGACAAAACATGTATTTACCCCAGAGTATACTTTAAAGTTTTCAGCTACTGTCTCCTTGAATAAGTGAATACTTCAATACTACTCCAATATTAAACTTAATTTTAATACCTATGGATATAACTTCTCTAATATACTGGACTCTTACTTCCTTGTCATTTTCTTTCTCAAAGACAGTTTCCTTCACTCAACCTCAGTTACTCATTCTCTTGATGGCCCCTCAAGACCTTGTTACTATAGGTAAGGACACCCCTTCCATCATCTCAGTTCAAGCGCCCCTCCACTCAGACTCTCATCTTCATGGTGCGTTTGCCTTCTTTTTCTTTTTTTAATTAATGTTTTAATTAAATATTAAATTAATTTAATTAAATTTAATTATAATATATTTTAATTAAATATAGTGGAGTATTACTTAGCAATATATATCACATTTTCTTTATCCATTCATCCATCGATGGACATTTGGGCTCTTCCCATACTTTGGCTATTGTTGATAGTGCTGCTATAAACATGCGGTGCATGTGTCCCTTTGAAACAGCACACCAGTATCCCTTGGAGAAATAACTAGTAGTGCAATTGCTGGGTTGTAGGATAGTTGTATTTTTAATTTTTTTGCGGAATCTCCATACTTTTTTTCAGAATGGCTGTACAGTTTGCATTCTCACCAGCAGTGCAAAAGAGATCTTCTTTCTCTGCATCCTTGCCAGCATCTGTTGTTGCATGACTTGTTGATTTTATCCATTCTGATGGGTGTGAGGTGGTATCTCATGGTTTTGATCTGTATTTCCTGGTGATGAGTGATGTTGAGTATTGTTTCATGTGTCTGTTGTCCATCTGGATGTCTTCTTTAGAGAAGTATCTGTTCATGTCTTTAGCCTATTTCTTCACTGGGTTGTTTTTTTGGGGGGGAGATGTTGAGTTTGATAAGTTGTTTATAGATTTTGGATACTAACCCTTTATTTGATATGTCGTTTGCAAATATCTTCTTCCATTCTATTGGTTGCCTTTTAGTTTTGCTGATTGTTTTCTTTGCTGTGCAGTAGCTTTTTATTTCCATCAGGTCCCAATAGTTCATTTTTGCTTTTGTTTCCCTTGCCTCTGGAGACGTTTTAAGAAGTTGCTACAGCCACGGTCAAAGAGGTTCTTGCCTGCTTTCTCTTCGAGGATTTTGATGGCTTCCTATCTTACATTTAGGTCTTTCAACCATTTTGATTTTATTTTTGTGTATGGTGTAAGAAAGTGATCCAGGTTCATTTTTCTGCATGTTGCTGTCCAGTTTTCCCAGCACCACTTGCTGAAGAGACTGTCTTTTTTCCATTAGATATTCTTTCCCGCCTTGTCAAAAATGAGTTTGCCATACGTTTCTGGGTCCATTCCTGGGATCCAAATGTTCTCTATTATGTTTCATTGTCTGTTCTTATGCCAGTACCATATTGTCTTGATGATTACAGCTTTGTAATACAGTTTGAATTCCGATATTGTAATGCCTCCTGCTTTGGTTTTCTTTTTCAAGATTGCTTTGGCTATTTGGGGTCTTTTCTGCTGGCTCCATACAAATTTTACAATTGTTTGTTCTAGCTATGTGAAGAATCCTGGTCTTATTTTGATAGGGATTGCATTGAATTTGCAGAATTCTTTGGTTAGTATTGACATTTTAACAGTATTTGTTCTTCCTATTTAGGAACGTGGAATACTTTATCCACTTTTTTGTTTCTTCAGTTTCCTTCATCAGTTTTCTATAGTTCTCAGTGTATAGATTTTTCATCTCTTTGTTTAGGTTTATTCCTAGGTATTTTATGTTTTTTGGTACAATTATAAATGGGATCGACTCCTTGATTTCTCTTTCTGTTGTTTCGTTGTTGGTGCATAAGAATGCAACTGATTTCTGTGCATTGATTTTATATCCTGCCACTTTGCTGAATTTCTGGATCAGTTCTAGCAGTTTTTTGGGGGAATCTTTTTCATTTTCCATATAGAGTGTTATGTCATCTGCAAAGAGTGAAAGATTGACCTCGTCGTTGCTGATTTGGATGCCTTTTTTTTCCTTTGTGTTGTCTGATTGCTGAGGCTAAGACTTCCAATTCTATGTTGAATAACAGTGATGAGATTGGACACCCCTGTCTTATTGCTGACCTTAGGGGAAAAGCTCTCAGTTTTTCCCCATTGAGGATATTAGTGGTGGGTCTTTCATATATGACTTTTATGATCTTTTTATTTCTAGTTTCTTAAGTTTTTTTTTTTATCAAGAAAGCATACTGTATTTTGTCAAATGCTTTCTCTGCATCTATTGAGAGGATCATGTGGTTCTTGTCCTTTCTTTTACTGATGTGATGAATCACATTGTTTCACAGCTATTGAAACAAACTTACATCCCAGGTATAAATCCTGCTTGGTTGTGGTGAATAATTTTTTTTGATGTACTGATGGATCTGGTTGGCTAATATCTTATTGAGGATTTTTGTATCCATGTGCATCAGGGAGATTGGTCTATAGTTCTCTTTTTTTTAGTGGGGTTTTGTATGGTTTTGGAATCAAGGTAATGTTGGCTTCATAGAAAGAGATTGGAAAATTTCCTTCCATTTCTACTTTTTGGAACAGCATCAAAAGAATAAGTGTTAATTCTTCCTTAAATATTTGGTACAATTCCCCTGGAAGGCCATCTGGCCCTGGACACCTGTTTTTGGGAGATTTTTGATTACTAATTTGATTGTTTTAACTGGTTCTGGGTCTGTTCAAATTTTCTTTCTTCCTGTTTCAGTTTTAGTAGTTTATATGTTTCTAGGAATTTATCCATTTCTTCCATATTGCCCATTTTATTGGCATATAATTGCTCAAGTATTCTCTTATTATTGTTCTTATTTTTGCTGTGTTGGTTGTGATCTCTCCTCTTTCATTCTTGATTTTATTTATTTGGGTCCTTTCCTTTTTCTTTTCGATCAAACTGATTAGTGGTTTATCAATTTTGTTAATTCTTTCTATGAACCAGCTTCTGGTTTCATTGATCTGTTTGTTTGTTTTAATCGCATTGATTTCTGCTCTAATCTTTATTATTTCCTGTTTTCTGCTGGTTTGGGTTTTATTTGCTGGTTTTATTCCATCTATTTGAGGTGTAAGATATGTGTATCTGAGACCTTTCTTCCTTCTTTAGGAAGCCCTGGATTGCTACATACTTCCCTCTTATGACTGCTTTTGCTGCATTCCGGAGTTTTTGAGATGTGGTGTTATCATTTTAATTAATTCCCACGTACTTTTTAATTTCCTCCTTAACTTCCTGGTTAGCCCATTTGTTCTTAGGTAGGGTATTTAGTCTCGAGGTATTTGTTATATTTCCATTTTTTTTCTTGTGGTTGATTTCGGGTTTCATAGATTGTGGTCTGAAAGTACACAAGGTATGATCTCAATCTTTTTGTACTTGTTAAGGGATGATTTGTGTCTCAGTATGTGGTCTATTCTGGAGAACGTTCCATGTGCACTGAAGAAGAATGTATATTCCCCTGCTTTAGGATGAAATGTTTTGAATATATCTGTTAAGTCCGTCTTGTCCAGTGTGTCATTCAGAGCCATGGTTTCCTTGTTAATTTTCAGTTTAGATGATCCATCCATTGCTGTAAGTGGAGTATTGAAGTTCCCTACTGTGATGGTTTTCTTATCAATGAGTTTCTTTATATTTGTAATTATTTGATTTTTCTATTTGGGTGCCTCCACATAAATGTTTACAACTGTTATGTCTTCTTGGTGGATAGACCCCTTCCCTTAATATGATAGAATGTTCTTCTTCATCTCTTATTACAGTTTTTATTTTAAGGTTTAGATTGTCTGATATAAGTATGGCTACTCTGGCTTTCTTTTGGTGACCGTTAGCATGATAGATCGTTCTCTATCCCGTTACTTTCAATCTGAAGGTGTCTTTAGATCTAAAATGGGTCTCTTGTAAACAACATACAGATGGGTCTTGTTTTCTAATCCGTTATGTTACCTATGACTTTTGGTTGGCACATTAATCCATTGATGTTTAGAGTGAGTACTGAAAGATATGAGTTTATTGCCATCATGTTTCTTGTAGAGTTGGAGTTTCTGGTGGTGGTGTTCTCTGGTCCTTTCTAGACTTTGTTGATTTTGGTCTTTTTTTCCCCCCCATCTTTTCTCCTCTTTGAGAGCCCTCCTTAAAATCTCTTGCAGGGCTGGTTTAGTGGTCACGAACTCCTTTAATTTTTGTTCGTCTGGGAAACTCTTAATTTCTCCTTCTATTTTGAATGACAGCCTTGCTGGATAAAGAATTCTTGTCTGGATATTTTTCCGATTCAGCACATTGAATATATCCTGCCATTCCTTTCTGGCCTGCCAAGTTTCTGTGAATAGGTCTGCTGCAAACCTGATCTATCTTTCTTTGTAGGTTAAGGATTTTTTTTTTCCTTGTTGCTTTCATGATCCTTTCATTGTCTTTCCTTTCCTGAGTATTTTGTGAGTTTGACTATGAACTTTTTGGTTTTTGTTGAGTCTTGTGGGAGTCTTCTGTGCTTCCTGGATTTTGATGTCTATTTCTTTATCCAGATTGGGAAAGTTTTCCACTCTGATTTGCTCACATAACCCTTCTACCCCTATTTATCTCTCTTCATCTTCTGGGACCCCTATAATTCTGATATTGTTCTTTTCTAATGAGTCCTGATTTCTCTTATTCTTAAATCATACTCTTTTGCTTTACTCTCCTTTCTTTCTGCTTCTTTATTCTCCAAAATTTGTCTTCTATATCACTGATTTGCTGCTCTGCCTCATCCATCCTTGCTGTTGGCATCCATTAGAAATTGCAGCTCAGTTATAGCATTTTTTATTTCATCCTAACTAACTTTTACTTCCTTTTTCTCCATTGAGAGGGAATCTAATCTATTTTTGACCCCAGCTAGTATTCTTATCATTGTGATTCTATATTCTGGCTCAGACATCTTGCTTGTATGTTGTTAGTTAACTCCCTGGCTGTCGTTTCTTTCTGATCTTTCTTTTGGGTGAATTCCTTTGTTTCATCATTTTGAAGGAAGAAAAGGAATTAATAAGCTAAAATAATTTTAAATTAAAAAATTGAAAACATCACACACAAGAAAAAGTGAAATAAATAATGCTAGATCCTCAGAGTGCTTTGGTTTCATTATTGAAAGGAGCTTGATTGATTACACAAAAAATTAAAATTAAAAAATTAAAAACATCACACACACACACACATACAAAATCAAATAAATGAGGCTAGATGCTAGGTGTGTTTTGGTCTGGTTATTGAAAGGAGCTTGACTGATTAGAGCA
Organism: Helogale parvula; assembly: GCA_004023845.1. Lineage (NCBI taxonomy): Eukaryota > Metazoa > Chordata > Mammalia > Carnivora > Herpestidae > Helogale > Helogale parvula. The sequence continues at coordinate 68,899 of PJEM01005286.1, forward strand.
AAAAGGGGGACATTTAACATTAAAAAATTAAAAACAACACACAGACACAGAAACAGTACCAAATAAGATGTGCTAGATCCTAGGTGTGTTTTAGTACAGTTATTGACAGGAGCTTAGATTAATTAGAGAGAAATGGAAAAAAAATTAAAATTAAAAAATTAAATTAACACACACATACACACACACACACACACACACACACAAAATCAAATAAGTCATGTTAGATCCTAGATGTGCTTGGTTTGTTTATTGAAAGGAGCTTGATTAATTAGAGAAAAAAAGGGGAAACAATTAAAAATTAAAAATAGCACTCCCACACACAAAACCAAATAAGAGATTCTAGAACCTAGGTGTCTTTTTATCTGGTTACTAAAGGACCTTGACTGATTATATAAAAGGGAAAAATAAAGAAAAGGAAAAAAAGAAACAAAACAAAAACAAAACAAAAGTTTGAAAATTTGAGAAAGTGAATTGATGTAATAGAATAACTTGAAATGATGGTAGTAAAATAGAATTTGAAAAATTTACAAAAAATTTCAAAATTGAGTTAAAAAATAAAAGAAAATATTTTTAATAAAAATTGAAAGTAAAAATAACTTTTATTATCTTTCTGTATTCAAGTACAAGAAAAGAAACAAAAAGAAAAAAGAAAATTGAATAGATGGACCAGTGAACACTATTTTCCCATAGAAGTCAAATGATGAAGCACTTTATAGTCCTTAAACTCAGCAGACAGTGAGATTTGTGGTGTACCTGAAGAGTGATGTTGGCCTAGTGGGTGGAGCTTAGAGTCACGGCTCCATTCTCCACTAGATGGCGCTGTTTAGCTTAATGGGGTGGATTGCTGTGGTGCCTTGTATGTGTGTACACCCATGTGCATAAAGGGTGAAAATGGCATCTTCCAGGTGTCCAGTCTAGTATCAAAACTCTGTGCTCACCCTGACCAAGAATCACACACCCATTCTGTCTTCAGTTTTAGTCCACTCTCCACTTTTGCACTGTTTATAACCAATGCATCAGGTTATTATGCCCAGATCGCAATATTCCCAACAACCAGAGACCACCAGGGAGACCAAGTCACGCCTGTAAAAGCAAAGGGAATTTATTATTACGGGCTTAAGTTCGCCAGGCTTAAGCTCGGTCTCACAACCTTCACTGTGCTGAGAGCCCCGATCAAGGGCTGAGCAGGGTTTTTATGGGTTTTGGGAAGGGGGAGTAACAGGAAATTGAGACATAGGTCCAGTGATCCAATCATAATTATACCACAGCAACCATACATTTTGTTTAGAGCGTTTGTTACTTTTGGCAGGACCCAATCACAATATTTAGTCCTTTTTCGAAAAGAACCAATTACAGGGTGGGCTAAGGACCCCCACATAGGGTGTAACTAGCCTTAAGCAATAAGTGATGATCTATAGCTTCTATCTCTAAACCTGCCATTAGGAATGTTAAGCATTTTAGCTGGCCACTTCTGATTGGTTGTTACTAGGGTGATCCATGGTTGAGCAATCTATTTCCTTTTATTGTCTAATGATTCTGAGACACTGACGACACTTAAGCCTCCAAGATCAGAGTAGGAAATTGCTGCGGTGGAGGTCTAGGAGGTTTTTTCCTACTTTCTCCTCGAGGGTTTTGATGGTTTCCTGTCTCACACTCAGGTCCTTCAGCCATTTTGAGGTTATTTTTGTGGATGGTGTAAGAAAGTGGTCTAGTTTCATTCTTCTGCATGTTGCTGTCCAGTTCTCCCAGCACCACCTGCTAAAGAGGCAGTCTTTGTTCCATTGGATACTCTTTCCTGCTTTGTCAAAAATTAATTGGCCGTGCATTTGTGGACCCAGTTCTGGGTTCTCTAGTCTATTCTATTGGTCTAAGTGTCTGCTTTTGTGCCACTACCATACTGTCTTAATGATTACAGCTTTGTAGTAGAGGCGAAACCTGGGATTTTGATGCCTCCCAATTTGGTTTTCTTCTTCAAAATGACTTTGACTATTCGGGATCTTTTGTGATTTCATACAAACTTTAGGAGAGCTTGCTCTAGCTTTGAGAAGAACGCTGGTGCAAATTTCATGTGAATTGCATTGAATGTGTAGATTTCTTTGGGTAGTAATGACATTTTCACAATGTTTATTTCCCCGATCCATAAGCATGGAATGTTTTCCCATTTCTTAATGTCTTCTTCAATCTCTTTTATATGTTTTCTATTGTTTTCATCATATAGGTCTTTTACATACTTGGTTAGGTTTATTCCTATGTATTTTACACTTTTTCGTGCAATTGTGAATGGGATCAATTTCTTGATTTCTCTTTCCACTGCTTCATTATTGGTGTATAGGAATGCAACTGATTTCCGTACATTGATTTTGTACCCTACAACTTTACTGAATTTATTGATTAGTTCTAGAAGGCTTCTGATGGAGTCCATCGGGTTTTCCATTTAGGAAAGTGAAAGTCTGACTTCTTCTTTGCCGATTCTAATGCCTTTTATTTCCTTTGGTTGTCTGATTGGTGATGCTAGGACTTCCAACACTATATTAAACAACAGTAGTGAGAGTGGACACCCCTGTCGTGTTCCTGATCTCAAGGGAAAAGCTCTCAGTTTTTCCCCATTGAGGATGATATTAGCTGTGGGCTTTTCATAAATTGCTTTTATAATGTTTAAGTAAGTTCCTTCTATTCTGACTTTCTCAAGGCATTTTATTAAGAAAGGGTGCTGTATTTTGTCAAATGCTTTTTCTGCATCTATTGACAGGATCATATGGTTTTTATCTTTTCTTTTGTTAATGTGATGTATCACATTGATGGATTTGCGAATATTGAACCAGACCTTTAAACCAGGAATGAATCCCACTTGATCATGATGGATAATTTTTTATATGATTTTGAATTCGATTTGCTCATATCTTGTTGAGTATTTTTGCATCTGTATTCATTAAGGATATTGGTCTGTGGTTCTTTTTTTTTTTTTTTGCTGGGTCTCTGTCTGGTTTGGGTATCAAGGTGATGCTAACTTTATAGAATGAGTTTGAAAGTTTTCCTTCTCTTTCTATTTTATGGAATAGTTTGAGAAGAATGGGTATTAGCTCTGCTTTAAATGTCTGGTAGAATTCCCTGGGAAGCCATCTGGCCCTGGGCTCTTTTTCATTGATAGAATTTTGATAACGGGTTTGATGTCTTCACTGGTTATCGGTCTATTCATGCTTTCTATGTCTTTTCATTTGAATTTTGGTAGTGCATGTATGTTTAGGAATTTGTCCCTTTCTTTTAGGTTGTTCAGTTTGTTGGCATATAGTTTTTTATAGTAATCTCTAATGATTCCTTGTATTTCTAAGGGATTAATTGTAATGGATCCATTTTCATTCATGATTTTGTCTTTGGGTGCTCTCTAGACTTTTCTTTTTAAGGATCCTGGCTAAAGGTTTATCAATTTTGTTTTGTTTTTTCTTTTTCAAAGAACCAACTCTTGTGTTCATTGATCTGGTCAACAGGTTTAGTTTTGTTTTTGATTCTATATTGTTTCTTCTTGCCCTGATCTTTATTACTTCTCTTCTTCTGCTGGGTTTGAGGTGCTCTTGCTTCTCCCCTTCTAGTTCCATTAGGTGCTCTGTTGAATTTTGAATTTGCGCTTTATCTAGTTTGTTCAAGTAGGCTTGGGTTGCAATATACTTTCCTCTGAGGACTGCCTTTGCTGCGTTCCAGAGATTTTGTATTCTTGTATTTTCGTTTTCATTTGTTTCCAAAAATTTTTAAATTTCTTCTCTAATTGCCTGATTAACCCAATTCTTTAGTACGATGGTTTTTAACCTCCAAGTTTTTGGAGATTTTTTGACTTTTTCCTGTGGTTTATTTCAAGTTTCATAGCATTGTGATCTAAAAGTGTGCATGGTATGATCTCTATTTATTTAAACTTATGGAGGGCTGCTTTATTCCCCAGTATGTGGTCTATCATGGAGAATGTGCCATGTGCAGTCGAAAAGAAGGTGAATTTCCTAACATCAGGATGTGGAGTTCTAAATACATCTATCAATTCCACATGTTCCAGTGTGTCATTCAGGTCCATTGTTTCTTTATTGATTTTCTGTCTGGTTGATCTATCCATTGCTGTAAGTGGAGTTTGAATGTCCCCTGCAATTAGCACATTCTTATCAGCAAGATGGTTTCTGTCTGTGATTGTTTTATGTATTGGGCACTCCCGAATTTGGCACATAGATGTTTACAATTGTTAGCTCTTCCTGATGGAGAAACCCTCTAATTATTATATAATGTCCTTCTTCATCTTTTGTTGCTGCCTTTCCTTGAAAATCCAGTTTTTCTCATATAGGTAGGGTTACTTCTGCTTTCTTTTGACTTCCAGTCTCATGATAGATATTTCTCCATCCCCTTATTTTCAATGTGAAGATGTCTTTAGGTAGACAGCAAGGAGATGGATTTTGTTTTTTTATCCATTCTGCCTCTCTGTGTTGTTTGGTTGGAGCATTCAGTCCATTTACATTCAGTGTTATTATTGAAAAATATAGGTTTAGAAATTCATTGTGTTCTCCATAGATTTCATGTTTGTAGTGGTGTCTTTGGTACCTTGTTTTCTTTGCAACAGTTCCCTCATAGTGTCCCTCTTAAGATTTCTTGTAGGGCTAGGTTGCTGGTCATGAATTCTGTCAATTTTTGTTTATTTGGGAACACCTTTATCTCTCCTTCTATTTTGAATGACAGGCTTGCTGGATAAAGGATTCTTGGTGGTATGTTTTTTTCTGTTCATCACATTGAAGATTTCCTGCCATTCTTTACTGGCTTGCCAAGTTTCATTAGATAGATCTGTAACCACTCTGATAAGTTTGCCTTTGTAGGTTAGGGCCCTTTTCTCCCTAGATGCTTTCAGAATTCTCTCTTTATCTTTATATATTGCCAGTTTCACTATGAAATGTCATGCTAAAGGTCGATTCAAATTATGTCTTAAGGGGGTTCTTTGTGCCTCTTAAATTTGAATATCTATTTCTTTCCCCAGATTCGAGAAATTCTCAGGTATAATTTGGTCTAGTACCCCTTCAGGACTTCTCTCTCTTTCTTCCTCTTCAGGATTCTTATGACATGGATGGTGTTCTGTTTGATTGTATCACTCATGTCTCAAATTCTTCTTTCCTGCTCCTGGATCAATTTCTCTCTCTCTTTTTTTCCAGCTCCCTCTTTGCTATAACTGTGTCTTCCTCTTCACCTATTCTTCTCTGTTCCTCTTCAATCCATAAGGTAGCTTCCTCCATTTTATTATTCATCCCATTTATAGCCTTTTTAACTTGTCACAATTAGTTTGAAAGTCACTTGTCATTTTATCGTAGATTCTCTAATGATATTTGCAAGTCCAGCATTTAATTTTATGACAATTGTTCTAAATTCTTGTTCAGTTATGTTGCTTAGATCTGTTTTGAGCTGTTCTTTGCCTGTGACTTCTTTCTGGAGCTTCTTAGGGGAGAGTTTTCTTCGTTTTGTCATTTTGGCTAGTTTTCTGTCTCCTGTCAGTTTTAAAAGCTCCTTATGCACTGTGTATCTGTTAGTATTGTTCTGTTAAAGAAAGCTTATTGACTCTCCAGGGCCTGTCATTTCAGGAATTTCTCTTTTAATGGTTACTCTCAGTTTCTCTTGTTGTGCCTTTGATTATTTTATTTCCCTACTCAGCGATATTTGGGACTCTCCGTCATGCGTACTTTGGCCTGTCTCTTGGGTTAGCCTTGAAAAGGAAAACAGACAGACAACACACAGGGAACAGAAGCATGCAAATGCACAGACAAATCAAACAAGCAAGCAAATTAAAAAGGGTAAAGGAAGAACAGGAAAGGAAGGGAGAGGAAAGAGAAGTAAAGAAGAGAAGAAAAATAAATGGAGGCCAGAACAAAAAAGGACAATGGACAGTCTAAAAGTGTATAACCAGTTGTGGGGAGAGATAACGATATGATATGGGAGAATATATCTGGATGGCAATTGAAAAAAAAAGAGAGAGAGAGAGAAAGGAAAAAGGGAAATAAAGAGTAAAAATTAAAAAAATAAAAAAAGTAAAAAAGGTGATAATAACAATAAATAAGAAGAAAAAACAAGCAGCTCCCCCTAGCGGATAGGCGTGGTTTGGTGTACATAGGTCTCTCGGGCTCCTCTTGGAGGCCCTGCCTTGGTGGTTGTGGAGAGTAGAACGGCAGGGCCCCAAGCTCCTCTGGAACTAAGTGCTGCTAGCCAATCTTATAAATCCGAACTCTTTCTGCCAGGGCTGATCCAAGCTGTATTTTCCAGGCCCGCCTCACTTCAAAATCCTAGTCCATGCACTTTTAAGCTACCATAGGTGAGATGTACTTGCTTTGGTGGCTGGCTTCTTAGCAGGGATCTCGTGGGAGGAAGGGAGCAGTTTCCCTTGGCGCTGGCCAGGATTTGCGCTGGCCCTGCCTGAGGTGAGGTTTGCTGCCGGAAATGATATGTGCACTCCTGCAGCTGCACCAGAAATGCACTCTCTAGCAGCTGCAGGAGTAGTGCGTGCCCCCGCAGCAGCCGCAGCAGCTGCCGCTGCTGCCAACTCCCTGCTGGTATCACACAGGAGGGGGGCTGTTTTTTCCTTGTGCCACCCGGGTTCAGATTCACGCTGCTCAGTGGTTTTATATGGAGTGAGAATTTTCTCTCTATGCCAGGTTGAATATTCTTTATCTCTTCTCTAGAGACAGTACTATGAGCATGTTCACTTTCTCTTTCTCATCCCTTTTTCTCTCATGGGCTCCAGGAGCTTTCTCTGTGTTGCGCTGGGGCTCCCACCTCCCCTACCCCTCTCGGAGCCTGGCCTGTTTTCCAATCTCCCCAGTTAGCACTCATTCAGGCATCTCTGAGGCTGTCTTCTTTCTTGAGTCTGTATTTTCTCCTTCCACTCTTGCAGATAAGAGTAATGTCCTTCTCAGTTCAATAGATGGGGCGGATGAAGTTTACAGGGCTCCCCTCTTTTCCACCATCTTGGCTCCTCCTCTGCCACAGAAGATATCTTCTGTATGCTCCCACCAGCAATGTACCTACTTGCCTGCATCTGCTCTTTTCTTGCACATTGTGTTTTAGTGGCCATAGATTACATTTTTCACTGATTGAATGCACATAATTCTATCCTCTTTTACTTACTGGTAGTTTTCTCTCCAGTAATCTCTCCTTTGTACCCTTGCTCTCTCTCTACTGGATCAGTTCTAGCAATATACAAACTTTTGGCTGTTGCATCTTTCAACCTAACAGTCATTCTTTGATTTTCCTCCATAGAAAATGTCTTCAAAAATTGTCCATATTTGCTATTGTGATTCCTCTCATGCTCTCTCAAATCCACTCAAGTTTTTACATTTTCCTTCTTAAGGTCACCAAAGAAAATATTGCTAGTCTGGCAATCAAATCTAAGCCTTTCTCATACTTATATGCTCAGAGAGATTTGACACAGTCAATCATTCCTTCTTTATTGAAACATTTGCTTTGCTAAGCTTTTAGAAGATGACATTTCCTTGGTTTCCTCTAAGCTCACATGCTTTTTCTTCTGTCTCCTGTGCTAGTCTTTCTTATCTTTCTGACCTCTAAATTCAAGTTTCTCTTGAGCTAAATGTTTGGATCTTTTCTCTTTCTAAATATGCTCACATCTTGGGCTTCTAACCCAGTGTTGTAGCTTTTAATATCATTTGATGTCCTAAAATCTCTCCAAATTTATGTCTGTAGCTCAAATCTTTCTCTTAGAATCCAGATTCAGGTATCCTGCCATCTCTTTGACATTTCCAATAATATCTAATAAACACTTAAAATATACCACCTCTAAAAGCAAACTTCTGATTATGTCAGTAAGGTGCAAACTTGCCCTTCTAATTTTTTTTGTACCAGCATACTTAGAGTAATTTTTTTTTTTTTAGTTTTCCTTTATCTCATACTTCACATCAAATCCATAAATAATTCATGTTGGCCATAAATTTTAAATATATCCCAAGTCATATCTCTTACCTTTCCACCATTCTCTTTGGTTTGAGGGCTTGGAGTAGCTTCCTAACTTATTTCCTTGCTTCTGTTCCTCAACCTCCAATCCTATATCCCCCAGTGGTGTTTTTTCCAATAGAACAGCCAGACTCATTCTTTGTATGTGTAAATCAAATCATGTTCCTTGTTGGCTCAAAACTTTCTCAGGCTTCCTATCTCTCACAAGGAATATATAACTGTCTGTGCCTACACCTACCATCTTACCATTCAGTAACTTGGTTTCCCTTGGCTTCCTTGTTCTTCAAATATTCCAGACAAACCACTGTCTTGGGGCTATTTCATGTATGTTTCCTCTGTCTGGAACTCTCTTCCTCTAGGCACTCTCAAATCTCAGTCCCTCACCTCTATCAAATCTTTGCTCAAATGTCACTTGCCTGCTCACCCTCTCTAAAATTCACCCTTTCTGCCCTGGAAGTCCCTACTTTCCTTGCTGACTTTCCCTTTCCTGTAATAATATTCATCATCTACACACAAGTTTTTGTGTTTGCTCATTTTGTATATTGCTCCCACAAGAATGTAGGCTATAGTTTTGTTTAATACTGTAGCCCTTGTGCCTACAGGAGTGCCTGCTACATAGTAGGTGCTCAAAAATAGTTTTTGAATAAATAGATAAATGATAATTTGTGCTAAAGTGAAGAGATCAGCAGAGATGAGAGTGTGAGCAACAGCTTTGTGTTAGTTGAGGCAACAGATTTCATGAATAGGAGCAGAGAGGATAGAGAGTGGAGAGTTGGTTGTGGCAGAATTTGGAAGCAGGAATACAGATGGGGAGCAACTGTGCCATCTGAAAAATCCATCAAGTACAGGAAGAACAAGCCTTCGTACTATTGGGAGTAAGATTTTTAGACAGACTGGGGAGTCAGAGAAGCTAATGTCAGACCACAGAACAATTCTATATTTTGAATAACATTTCAGACTCTGTGACTTCTGAGATTTTTTTTGGTCTCCTTTTCTTTTACATATGCTGTATTTGATAATACAAAAAAATTCATTATTCCCCCCTCAATTAATTATAACAGTGCCTGTGCTATGAAAGGAATGTTAAAAATTGAAGACGTAAAAGAAAGCATTGGCCTAGAAGCAGAAGGAAGTTTATTTCATCCCATTGTCTCAACTTAACACTATACATAACTCACACTAGAACAATTTCTTAAATTATTTAATTGCTCTGTTAACCCTGATAAGCACTTATGCACATTACGAATAAAAAGTATACCAAGAAAGGTTCGGGAAATGTTGATAGGAAGTCCAATTCACAAGTCTACTATTTGCAATGAATGCATGAAGGACAATGACCATACTGTGGCCTTCTAGTGGTGGGAGGATATAACCCAGTAACTTAGCCAAGCCTAGGGTTTCACATCCATTTTTAAAATTAGAGATGGGGGGGAGGGGCAGAAGGAGGAGAGAGAATCTTAAACATGCTGAGCATGGAGGCCGACATGGGCCTCAATCCCACAACCTTGGGATCATGACCTGAGCCAAAAATCAAGAGTTGGATGCTGAGCCATACAGGTGCCCCATTTTTTAAAACAAAAATAGCACTGCATTTTATTATAGGTAGAATATTGGTTATTCATTTAACATTTTAGATTTATATTTATTGGTACCATAACCCACAGCTCAAATTAATAGATATATTGCTCTAATATTAGGTAGATGCTCCTTATTAAATACTTAGTAAAATAAATTAGGAACAAGTTTGCTGAGTAGGTTTTGCTTATTGAAACCTGAATAGATAATGAAGATTCTAGAAATCAAGAAGAGAAGCAACAAGCTGGTAGATGTAACAATACCACAAACAAAACCACAGTGGTCACAACCACATCTTATAAGCTTGCATATTAGATAAAGAAAACTCAGAGAATTTATTAACCATTGAAATAAAAATATGCCAACTATTGGTAGAAATATACAGATAGATCAACTCATTTGTTGCTATGGATTAGTGACTAAAATTGAGTTATATCAAGTACAAAATATACATGGTACATAGTAAGTTAAAATCATCAACTTAAGTAAATTATGATGCTAGGAGAAAGGCTAAGTTTTGCCTTTCATAGATCAGATATACTGCCAAAGTTCTTTTGATATTTATTGTGCATAGCTAAAGAAAAAAAAGAAAGAGGTGGGCTCTTTTAACATGTACAATATGTGTCTGTTAAAACTTCTGGACATGAGAAGGAACACTACAGAGTTAGTGTAGTGTTCATGTTAGCATGTGCCAATTTCATGAAAGGCATTGTATCTAATTATAATAATAAATATTGTATCCAAATAGTCTCAAATGAGATTTACATATGTGTCCATGCAAATGGTGGATGAACAAGGATGGAATAAAACTGTGATCAGAGAAAGATCCAGGCAACCTTTTGGGCTTTTTAAAATTTTGACTTTATTAGTCTGTACCAGCTGTTCAGAGGATACACCTATATAGCTGTAATTCTGAACAGGCAAAGGCCAGTGTAAGCTTCAGATGTGACTGTCCTTGTGTATTTAAAGGATTCAGAAAGAAGGAATGGAACAGGTGGGAACAAGACAGGGCTTCTGAAATGACCCTGACAGGAGGAAGGAAGTGGCCCTCTTTGATAAGCGTGTGAATGAATTAAGACGTTGAGGAATGTTGAATAGCAAGAGGTAGTGGTAAAGTCCCTTAAACATATGGAATTAGCAAAGTCTCCAGTTCTATGTAGAATGATTTATTATTTGAAGATGATGATGGTTCAGTATCCAATAGAGAGAAGCCAGTGATGATGAAAGAGAATTATCTGAATTTTAGCAGCATAATGGATTTCTAGAATGGCTGTTTCCCTGCTTTTGAAGACGAGGGCTTTTTGGTCTTTGAGGATGAGAATTGAAACTTTTGGTACTTTTTTTTAATACTTATTCTTCTTATTATATATGTACAGATGATAATTATTGAAACACCAGCTTATATTGTAATACATTTTATATTATTTATTTTATTTTCCAATTTGTGTTAATGTTAAGGCTGGATTTGCTTTCAGTCATGCAGAAGCATGACTTATTTCCTTCAAAATTATTTTTCTACATTTTTGTAACTTAAAAGATTTGTCTATATATACTAATTAGAAATTGCTCCGGAATTTTATTTTGCTGCTTATTTGTATAAGTTTTTACTGCTGTATTTGCCTTTAGTGTTTTCCATTAGAAATCAGTCAAAGTTATAATATGGCTTGCCTTTTAGTCCCTAATATTCACTAGAATGCAATAATATTTGCTTTGATAGTGTCTTTGTACAGTGTGAAATATAATTTTCTAGCAAATATGCTCTGTTTTATTACCATCCCATGCCCATATTAATATATTTAATTACATATTAGTACATTTTCTTTAGCATTGGAATTTAGTATTTTCTTTTCAGAATTAATAGCTTAAGAAATCACTTTAAGGGGCACCTGGGTGGCTCAGTCGGTTAAGCCTCTGACTACGGCTCAGGTCAGATGTCACGTTCGTGGGTTCGAGCCCCATGTCAGGCTTTGTGCTGACAGCTAGCTCAGAGCCGGGAGCCTGGTTCTGGTTCTGTGTCTCCTTCTCTCTCTGCCCCTCCCCCTCTCATGTTCTGTCTCTCTCTGTATCAAAAACAAATAAAACATTTTAAAAAAGCTTTTAAAAAATCACTTTAAATTTTTTGCAAAAAATTTCTTATAAAATTGAGGTACATCTTATATATCTGTACATTATGTATGAAAGTAAATATGATACTTACTGCAAGTAATTAATAGCTAGGTGATGTAAGAGTATCGATTTTTCTGTAACCTAAAATGATCTAATTAATGTAAATGTATGCACATTGAATTATATTTATCATAATTTTAATCTTGATTTACTTGGTTTGACAATGAAGAGATTGGTAGTAGAGAATTTGAGGGATTAGGGACATTTTATATCTATTATAGCTATTGTAGAAAATCAAAATAGTAATTTTGTAGCAAGCAATACTTTGTCATTTCTGAATTCTTCTTTCTTTGTTCCAGGAAAGAAACAGCCAATTTATTAACAAATTTAGGAGTTAGAAAAATAAAATACATATCTGATTTCAAATTTAATAAATAAGTTTGTCAAGATGTCTCAGGAAAACTTAAAGTTTTGTCTTGATATTTTGTGTTTAATGTCTCTTGCTGCTTTTTCCATCTGAAAATTTAAAAAATATAAATACTGAAAGTGATATAACAAAAACTCAGGTACTCACTTTTCAAGATTAATAAATGTTAATGTTAAAGTATTTGCTTCAGTTCATTCTTTATGTAGAATAAATAAAGCATGTAGGTAAAGTCAAAGTCTCTTTTACATGCCTTCTCTACTAACCTATATAATTGGAGAAGAAAAATGATGGAGGGAGAAGCTCCCTGTTGTTTGCTTTCCCTGCTCACAAATGGAAGCATTGAAGACACTGCAGAATTTGATTATGTTAGAAACTGTCACTCATGTAATGTCCATGTTGATTTTGCAGACAGTTCGGGAAAAAAACACAACAACTAAAAAGAGATGAGTGAGAATTGAGATGATCTAAAACTCTGAGATGTTTCAACTTTGGAGTCTAAATAATTTGGACCTGGATCATTTTGCCATTCACTCTCTTCTTTGAGGGTTTATTCAGGAGCCTCCCAGTAGTCCCATGTGGGTGTCAGAGAGCACTGGACTCAAAATGCTATTTATCATAATCATAGGATTTGGAAATTCAAGTCTTGGGATTATATGGCAAATCATCTTTATTTTACAATTGAGGAAACTGACATCCAGACAGTAGAAGAAATGTCTTCAAGACACATGGCTAACTGGTGAAGGAGGAAGGCCTGATTCTATCTGTCCCCTTTTTTGTCTCTCAATTAATTCAGCTGTTTTCTAAGCAATTTGAATCAGAGCCAGCAATCTTAATATTCAGGAAGTTTCAAGATCATATTTCTTATACCAAATTTAGAACGGAGGGAAAACTGAAGAAATGCTTTAATTTGCCTACTATCTAATAGGACTTAAGTTCTAAGAGAAGCTGCATAAAACAGCAGGAAGAAGTCCTTTGGATGTAAAATATCTTTTTCCAAATGAATATTGTGTGAATAAGTGGTTAACAGAGTAAAACTTCCCGGATGTCATGGACTGCCTTCAAAATACTCTTGGGGATGAAAATAACATTGGCTGAATATGCAATGATAGAAAAACAGTTTGTGCTGCTTGCTAATTCTAGAATGTCCTTATGCCCATGGAGACCTCTTTTATGTAGGTCTTGTAAGAGAATACTATGTGTGTCTTCATGCATATTTCATCAACTTTTCTTATCATTAATGTAGTCTTAAAGACTTGTCCTCATAGGCAAAAGAGAGGAACAGCACTATGTCAGGAGGGTCACATGAGTTAGCTCATTTAACTCTTCACAACAGCCTGAAAGTGCATTTTATTTAGCAGGCTCATAAGAATTTTAGAGACAACAGCTTAAAGAGAAAATTTCTTTAACATTAAAAATGACTCCTACTCAACTTGAGAATTTGTGTAATAGGGCATACTCTCTACCTTCTGGAATTTTGGTTTCTGTGCTCTAGATTTGAAAATAGTTTATGTTAGTAAAATGTTTGGGTACTTCCTCCAATTTTACCTTTTGATAAAGTAATAGAGTCATAGTAGCTAAGCTCAGAATAAGATAGAACTGGCACAGTTACATAAAAGCTTAGTGGCCTTGAGTTTGTTGTATAGCTCCTCATCTGTAAAATGGGCACAACGACATGTTAATTATTGTGAAAATTAGAATGGGAGCTATTATTGCTATTATGCATATAGTAATACAAAGTAAGCATGGAAAGATGTATTGCCTGTATGGTGGAACACCATGAGTGGGATGTAAATCCCTAGATCTAGAAAGTCCTGGCTTAATTCTCTACAAAATTGTCCTGTTTACTTTTCACTTTCCATTTTCTGCTAATTTCCTATTGAATTTGACCTATTGACGAGATCTGTGTTTCCTTCAGGTTTTACACCATTTCCTTGAGAGATACAACTACTGACAAAATCCTGTTTTACATTTTCATGTTTTATCATTCTATATGGCTCAGAGTGGATGAGCTGACTTGTGTTAACTGAGGGCTAGCATGGAAGTTTCAGATCACTGCAGCTTCTCTCAGCAAATTAGTTGCAACCAGAAAGGCTAAGGTTATGATGGAAATCAATCACAGTCTCATTTAGGGCAACCAGATATATTGCAGCATTTGAAACATTGATTTAAGCAACAAGTTTTTCTTGGAAATAAGACAAATCCTTAAAACTCTTGACAAGGTTTGTTTTCATCTTGAGAAGGAAGTGGGTTGCTCTGTATCAGCCCACTTATTTTCCTGGTTAGGAAAAATAAATTCTAAGAAAATCTGTTCATTTTCATTCATTGCAGCAAATTTAGCTCTCATTTCTTAACTAAGGAAAAATCACAATAATAATTCAACACAATGACAATCCAAAAAAGTATTTATACTTGGCTTTGGGATTTGTTTTTGGTCTTACATTTTAATATGTGCCTGAAGTTTTGTCTGAAATCTCACTCTTTACGCAATAAAGAAGCCACTCCTCCCCCTCCCCTCACAAAGCGGGAGAAGAACTGGAGAGGGTAAGAAGCTGTTCAACTCTTCTTTCAGCCTTGGTCCAGATGCTCCCTGGCCCCTCAGCCAACTCTGAAATAGACAACATTTTCTTTCAGACCTAAGCTAGCCAAGCCTGTTTTCCCTCTCCTCTCTCTCAAACATCCCATCTCTGCTTCAGAGGGAAGAAGGAAGAATAAACAGACTGCAAACAAAGGGCGAATGTAAACAAATGATGCTGTAACTAAAAACTGAAAATCAAGATTTTCTCCAGGCATTTTGCGATAGATGTAGTAGATGTGGCACAGGACTATTGGCTATTGGAAACATGCATTTCATTTTCTGACCACTCCATCACTATTTCAGGATCCCTACGGGGCATTTCAGTACTCTAAGAAAGCTTTAACGAGTTCCAACACGTGTATAATAAATGTGAGCTCTGACATTCAATTTTGACTCAGCTTTTAAAATGGCATTAAATGTAACAAATGCAATTTCTTTTACTTCAGTTTTTTGCATTTTATTTGTAAGTTTTACCACTAAAAGTGAGGTTTTCTTAGATCATAGAATCTAGGAATTAAAATGCAGTTTGAAAGACTTTTGTGGGTAACATTTCTAAAGTATTTTCCTTATTATTCACACTCTATTTTTCATTCATATATTTAGCCTTTTTTTTGGTACTTCTCCTTGTTACTTAGACTTTTTAACAGAAATAATTTATTCAACGTTTTTCATCAGAATTGATTTTAGAGTATCTCAAGAACCTAGCATCTGGTTATATGTTGCTTGAAAAAAGTATTTTCTTTTAAAATCTTATTTATAAACTATTTTGATACTTTTAACTATGTTAAATGAGTTAATTGCATCATTTTCATACATGTACATAAATATATACATATAATTCTTTGTCATATTTGTTGAAAGCATTTATTGTTCAAAATCTGGATGATTTTGTAAAGTGCACCTGTGACCTGGAATGCGCACCAAAAATGTTCTGGTAAGACCTACGTTTAATCCAATCACTAGACCTTTTTCACAAATTGATAGTGAATTTGGTTAGATGCCCACTTAATGTTGAAAGTTGTGGCATGGTTTTTG
This sequence comes from Helogale parvula, assembly GCA_004023845.1. Lineage (NCBI taxonomy): Eukaryota > Metazoa > Chordata > Mammalia > Carnivora > Herpestidae > Helogale > Helogale parvula. The sequence continues at coordinate 84,588 of PJEM01005286.1, forward strand.
TGATAGTGACTTCCTTTCTATTCCTTGACTTGTCTAGCTCTGTTCAATAGGGGGAGAGAGAGAGCACTGCAGGGTGGGGGGTGGGTGGGGGGGGGGCTGACATGACCCTGATAGTCTAGTGAGTTTAGAAGATTGCATATCTGATTTTAAGAAACAGCGGTTAAATCTGCTGGAGGAGGACATCTTAATGGGAACAACTGCACCACACTCAACGCACACCAGCTTTGAGGAGGTTTCTTTCTCCAAGATCTTTTCTATCTTCCTTCCCACATTATTTATCTGTTAAGGGGGAAGCAGTGTGGAAAGGTCCATATTTTTCTCTAACTGAGCATTTCCCAAGGAACCCTAGATATTGGCTACCCCAATCCCGACTCCTTTGGCAGTAAAGAGAGTAAAGAGTAAGAGAATAAAACTTTGGAGATGATAGATAGATAGACAGATAGGTAGGTAGGTAGGTAGATAGATAGATGATAGATCTAAAAAAACCAAAATGTATTATATCTATACTAGGTGTTTTTCTGGCCAACACTTTCTCTTTGTTTTTTTTGACAAAGTAAATGTAAAGATCCAAAGGGTAGAAACAAAGGTCACCTACAATTAAATAAAATTTAAAAAACCTTTGAAGGTAATAATAATTTGTCAGGAAATAAAAAAATAAGTTTCTTAATGGGTATAATGGCATAGAGGGCTTTTCATCTAAGTAAGTATAAGATAAATTAAAATGTTCACTGAAGGTTTTCAGGAAATATCAAATTCACACATTTCATTAGTTTAAACAAAATGCAAGTATGTCTATTGTATAAAATAAGACATTTAATAATAATCATCATCTTAGGAATTTCCCAGTTGCCCCTAGGAACACTGCCTCCCAGACTGGAGATGTGCCTGTTACTGCCATCTGTTTTAATGTCTCCATTTGGATGTTTCTGATGATGGATTCCTGACCAAGACATAGAAGCAGGTAACAAATCCAGACTGATAAGAAATGAAAGCTATAACTATAAAACCCTACCACAGAAACAAAAGGCTTTCGCTGTGTCTGGCAGTCCTCATTACCTTGTCAGGGTCAGGATGTGGTTTCAGGTTTCCTGCTGTAATGAAATTATATGAGGCTATCACTGGAGCATACGACCATCACAGAGGGTGAAGCTAGGATCAGGCCTGCAGGTTCTAGTCAGGTGTCCCTGCCCAAGTTTGTTTCTTATAAACTTGCTTTACGCAAATCCTCTACCTTAATGATCTCTAACATCCTCACTGCCTTAAGAGAAGGCACTTGGAGACTGCTCTTGATTTGTCTGCTTTTGTCACCGATGGCCTTTTGTCTTTTTCTCTAACCTCTGCAACATGGAGCTGAAGAGCAAAGGGATCAGGTTTCAGCTGAACATATGTTTCACTGTATTGAAATGTGCACTGCTTAATAGAGTAAACAACAGTATTTCTGAGAGCCAGGAGACTAAATTCACTGATCAGTATCAAAGAGTGCTGGAGCTGTAAAGAGTAATTGGCTATTTTCCGAGGAAAGGTAGAACTCCTTTATTTAAGACAAGGCCTTCTATTCTCAAGAAAGACTAGAAATCATCATCTAGCATCACCAGGCCACGAGAATAAATCATTCTCTAATTTTTTATTTCTTTTGATATGGAAGAGGAGTTGATCTAGCCTCTTATAAAACGTAAAATAAACTTAGAAGATGCTTGCTGCCATTTTAAGTTTTGACAAAGTAAAGGTAAAAGATCCTATAGTACAAAAATAAAGGTTACCTACAATTAAATAAATGTTATAAAAAACCCACAAGAAATGAGGAATGCTAATATTATTGAAATATATGAGAAATTAAACTGCTTTATTTAAAAATCAAGAATTTGGATCAAGCTTGCAGGCAATGCTATATTTAATAAAGAGGGGGAAAAAAAACCTACCCAGCATTATTTTTTCGTTAAAATGTGTAAATTTTACCATTCAAAAAAGATAACTGCAGTAGTGAATATAAAAACATACTTTATATATGGCAATATTAATCAATGTAAACACGTTCCCCACATCCAGGTGTTTTTTAATGCATAAGTCCTGCTGATAATCTTGAAAATGAGATATTCTTTGTAATGATAGGTGAAGACCCTGTCCTTTCCCTTCCTTCTCCCTTCTAACAGATGATGAGATTCCTATGTCCAAAGCCCTGTTATGGTTTCCTGAGACTGATCATGCTTTGTTAACCTTTGGGAATCAAAGCTTTTTATCTAAATGCAGGTTTAATGCAACTTTCCTTTTTTCATTGTACTTTGCATATGTATAAAATGTCCCAAAAGACATAATTTATTCTCCATATCTTTGTTATACATTTCCTTTTAAAGTATTTTTTTAAACAATAAAATGCAGTAACCAAATTTGCATTCTTTAACTCAAAAGGTTTATTTATTTACACATAATTGATTAAAAAACTCTTTGCCCTATGCGGTACATGGATATGTTTTGAAATCTCCAGAAAATAGAATAAAGTACTTCTTGTAAACTTACTCAGGGCATATAAATAATAGCAAAATAACTGAAATCTAGGCTGAATACCTACTATGAATTTTAAAAAGATTTTGAAGCATGAGATAGCATCTTATTGACAATTTAAAAATAATTTTAATGTGTATTAACCTGGAGCACTAAACCATTTTGTTATGAAGACCATAGAAAACTTTTTATGAATTTTACCTTCTTTAATTTAAAAAAAATGAAAGGAAATTTAAGGTTGAGGAAAATATTGAGTAAATCATTGAAGTTTCAATTTGAAAGACACTTAAAAATTGAGTAATACTCAAAGAGAAATACTTATATTAAGTAACCATGCTAAAATAATTTTTGTATAGTTCTAAGTCTTAGAGAAACTTTGTTGTTATTTATACATGTTTTGAATTTTTATATTTATTTTTCCATTTTTATTAGTTTTCACACATCGCTTTAGTAAAGTCTTTATCACTCGTATGTTTTATTCTTTTAAACAGTGTTTTAGCTTTTATGTTTTTGTTAGGATTGACATGATATTCTTCAGGATTAAGCATTTTCTTTGAGAAAATGAGAAGTGTTAAGAAGGCAAATATTTTGGACAGCGTTTTGATTAGGACTAATTCAAAGATTTATAATTTCTAGGAAAAGAATAAGATACACTCAGAAAGCAAATTCAAATGACTTTTTATAACAATTAAAAATTATGTGCTCTGTTCAGTATTTTAAGATTTAAGAGAGGAAGAGTTCCAAGGGACTGATTTTAAAAATACCTTATTACATTCAGCCAGAAGGGGGCACAAAAGAATATGCAATGACTTTGAAACACTTTCTTCTCTAGAGTTCCAGTATGACAAAACACTTAATCATGCTCCTGATGATAAAAATAAAATCACATGTTCAAAATTGGGAAAAATGAAGTTTGAACTAAACTTGAAAAGTCCCCCATGAAAATGAGAAAAAAATAGAGATTTGAAGAAATGCCTCTGAATATGGATTTTTTTTAGGTCTTTAAAAAATGGCTTTAAATGAGAAGGAATGAAATATGGCCATTTGTAGCAAGGTGGATGGACCTCGAGGGTGTCATGCTAAGCGAAATAAGTCAGGCGGAGGACAGATACCATATGTTTACACTCATAGGTCTAACAGAAGAACAGGAGAAACGTAATGGAGGACCAGGGGGAGGGGAAGAGGGAAAGAGAGTTGAGGAGAGAGAGGGGCGCAAAACCTGAGAGACTACTGAATACTGAAAATGAACCGAGGGTTGAAGGGGAAGGGGGGGGGGGGGAAAGAGGTGGTGGTAATGGAGGAGGGCACTTGTGGGGAAGAGCACTGGGGTTGTATGGAAACCAATTTGACAATAAACTATTTTTTAAAAGTGACTTTAACTCGTTAAAAAGGGCGACATATTGCTTGATTACATTTATATGAAATGCCTCAAATAAAAAATTCTATAGAGACGGAAAGTAGATGGTTGTTTACTGCTGTGGTGGAAAGGAAGCTCTGGGATGATGTCTCAGGGGGATGATGGCTCAGGGAAGTAGGGGTTCTTTGGGGTAAAAGAACATTCTAAAATTGTGGCGATGGATTTAAAAGTCTGAATATATTTTAAAAATCATTGAATTATACACTTTAAATTAATAAATTATATAGTATAAATTTCAAAATCTTAATGTGGAAAACTCTAAATTTATTTTCTAAAGAGTATTAATAGGTTTTTGGATAACAATTATGAGAAGAATTAATAATTTAAATTTATGTCAGTAATTTCATTTCAAACAAATGTAGATTATATTATTTTATATGAACCCAAAATAGTTTATCAGGAGGCCTGGGAGAGAATAAGTCTGCCAGGAGAAACTCTCTGGACAGAGGAGTGCAGAGCTTCAAGTTCTGAAACTGACTTTTGCACAAGCTCACTGGTGGCTTTGGGTAATTTGCTTTTCCTTTCTAGATTTGTTTTTCTTATTTGTAAAATGATTGGCTGAGTTTTATCCTTCAGGTGTCATTAGAATCTCCTCAGTCCACTTGCTTATTTGTGACTTAGTGAAAACCTAGAAGCCTTTCTGTTAATTTCCAGCAACCTCTGTATAACATTTACACATTATTTGAGTAAGGGTGGAGAAACAATTTTATTGTCTAACATTTGCTAAGCCTGCTTTGGAAACAGCTGTTTGAACCTTGCTAAATTACTTGGATTTGGACGTCTGAATAAAACATTACTTACATTTTAAAGTTTTAATAAAATTAGACTTTTATTAAAAATACTTAATTAAAATTATAAGAATTTCCCAAACTGGAATTTTATATGTAATAAATGATAGAGCAGGCAGTCATATATATATTATATATATATATATATAATAAATTATAGTCTAATTATGTCCCTTGACTTTTTAACTTAACATTTTTAAATTTAGAGAAGTGGTGATATGTATTTTTCAGACACAGGAAGATTTTCAGAGAAATGTGTTTTGAATCATAGAAAGAAAAATTCTAAATTGATTAACTTAACACTCTACTTCTTTATGAAGAAAGATCTCTTGTGGTTCAATTTTGAATTCTCTCATTTCACCAAATCTTTATACAACCAATATTTGTAACATGCTAACTTTTTATTTTTTGGGTTTTTTTTCCCTCTTCAGGATAACACTTTAAAGATATCAAAATAAAAAACTATTTGTCTGGCTTTCCCAAATATATACAACCTCACAGTATTGTGTTCTTAAAACATACTGAGCTAAGATGATAAAGTAGGTGAACTATGTCCTGACATTTTTACTTTGCCTGTTTTAACTCAGCTCCTCAAATCCTTCCCTTTCATGGTCTTATTGCTTTCCACCAGCATCCAGTATGCAAAAAGAAGGTTGAAAACCACCAAAAGCATCAAAGTAGAAAAGCTGCAAAGCCTTGAGGAAACACCCTTCCTTTATCATGTGTTGGTTTGCTTTTCTTTAGTTCATAGGGTCTGACAGTAGTGACTATGTCTGCATTATTTCTCTTGAGAAATATCTTTGCTATTAAATATTTCAACTCTTTGAATGTAGAGCATCTGTCATTTATAGGGAGAATCTAGAATCTTAGAATTGGCAAAGTACTTTGAAGCTATCTGGCCAATTTCTTATCCACTAAGTAAGACAAGTGCTACTTGTTATGTTGAACACTGGTTGTTACATGTAAGTGATGAGTCACTAAATTCTACTCCTGAAACTAATATTACACTATATGTTAATTAGAATTTAAATAAAATTTGAAAAGAAATAAGTGTTTTTATTAAATCTTTCTGCATTAAGGATATGTTATTCTGCCCCCCCCCCCCCCCGAAACAAGTGGCTACTACATTGCTTTAGAGCAATGAACTGCTTTTGTGTTATCCTACCTAGACCTCTCTCACAACACAGGGGTGACTCTATAGCTATCCAGTCTGCCTATCCAGTGCTCAGGCCATTGAACTCCCCTGCCGAAGTGTTCCACCATTTCAGAGCCAGACTGTGTTGTCTTAGACTGGAAGAGAAAGTCACCATTGAAGACCTGGATGCCTGTCCAGCACAAAACTGTGCTCATCTGAGCAGTGATGTTCTATTTACATATAGTACCTACAGTATAATATATAAGAGTAATAAGGCCAACCCTACTAGTATGTTAAATATATTTTCTTACTTTAGGATGATGAGCACAGATGCATTAGGCTCTTCCTGCAGGCAATCCCAGTATACTTTTATCGGAAACAATTGATTTAGGAAGTTTCTTTTTCACAGTCAAAGCATTCGTTGAGCAGTTAAAGGATCTATGATGCCCTATGATTAAAAAACAAAGAATATTGCTTAGATTTGAGTTCTCCGCTTGCTTATAATTTATATAGTAAGGAGATATGGAATTATATTGTAATGATTCAGAGATGGCAAAATAACAATTTAAAGTTGTGTATAATTAGTTAAATATTTATGTAAAAACCATCTTCGACATTTATATAAAAATCATCTTACTGATCTAATGCAAAGATGGTGACTGCATCCTTTTCTCTTTCTAATCTGCCTTCCAGGTTTTAAAAAAGTGAATGGAAGCTAAATCACAGAATGAATGAATCAATGAGAGAATAAATGAATGAAAAGCTACTTTGTGTACATGTATGTATATGAGCAGACAGACATAAACACTTTGTCTTCCTGATGCCCATGCAATATGAGTTATAGGGGCACATTTTCTTGACTGAAATAGACAAAGAAGCTCAACACATGGAACGTAATGTTGAAAAGTGACAGGAAAAACAAAGTGATTAAGGCATTAGTCTAAGCACTTCAGCATTTCAGTTTATATATTCAGATTTCAGTGTAACCATTTGGATGTTAGAGCTTCATTCTTTTACTCTATTTATTTACATGTGTTAGCTGACATAGGTAGAACCAATGCTCAGAGAGAACAAAAATAATGAACACCTGACATTTAAAAATCAGAATTAGAAGAGTCTTTGAGAAGTAGAGGTAGTATAATTAGGTAAATGGCTTTGTTTTATTATTTTCAGAACATGAAATTTTATTATATATTGCTTTATAACATACTTTTTTCCCAGTTATTGAAAAAATAGTTGGCATACATCTCTGTATAAGATTAAGGCATACAGCATGATGGTTTGGTTTACATATATTGTGAAATAATTACTATAATAGGTTCAACTAACTTCCATCTTTTCATATAGATATAAAAAGAAAAGAAATAAAAGAATAAAGAGGAAAATGTTTCTTATTTTCTATCTGTTTTTTTGATCCCACATATAAGTTAAATCATGTAGTACTTGTCTGACTTATTTCATTTTGTACAGTGCTTTTAAAGTCCACTCCTGTTGTAAGAACGGCTGAATGTACACACACACACACACACACACACACACACACACGCACGCATGCACACACACATGTGTACCATAACTTCTTTATCCATTCATCCATAAGTGGACACTTACTATTTCCATGTTTTAGCAATCTTGCTACTGTGGACCTAGGAATACAGATATCTCCTCAAGTCAGTGACTTTCTTTAGAGTTATTCCCAGAAGTGAAATTGTTGGATAATATGGTAGGAGTTCTGTTTTCAGTTTTTTGAAGACCCTTCAATCTGTTTCCCATTGTGGATGTACCAGTTAACAATACCACCAAAGATGCACAAGGGCTTCGTTTTTTCCATTTCCAGGGCATAATTTTTTTTAATCTCATCTTTTTGATGATGGCCATTTTAACGGGCATGAGGTGATATCTCATAGTGGTTTCAATTTGCATTTTGCTAATGGTTAGTGATGTTGAGCATCTTTCCATGTACCTATTGGTCTTTTGTGTATCTTTTTTGAAGAAATATCTATTAAGGTCCTTTGCCCGCTTTTTATTAAATTTAAATTTTAGTTAACATACATTTTTCCACTTTTTAATTAGGTTACGTGTCTTTTTGCTATTGAGTTGTAAAATATCTTTATATATTTTGGATTTTAACCCTCTATCAGATATATGGTTTGCAAATATTTATTCTCATTCCATTGGTCATCTTTTCACAGTTGTTAATGATTTTTTTTTTGCTGTGTAGAAGCTTTGTAGTTTGATGTAGTCACCACTTGTTTTTGTTTGTTGTTGCTTGTATAGTTGTAATGTCCAAAAACTCGTTTCCTAGATTCATGTCAAGAAGGTTTCTTCCTATGTTTTCTTCTAGAAGTTTCATGGTTTCAAGCCTTATATTGAAGTCTTTAATTCATTTCAAGTTAATTTTTGTGAATGGTGTAAAATGTGGGTCCAGTTTTATTCTTTTAGATGTGAATATCAAATTATTTCCACATCATTTATTGAAGAAACAGTATTTTCTCCATTGAATGTTCTTGGCTTCCTTGTTGAATACTAGTTGACTATTTATGCTTGGGTTTATTTCTGAACTCTTGATTCTGCTCTATTGATCTATTTGTTTTCATGTTTTGATACTGTTTTGATGACTGTCACTTTATAGTCTAGCTTGAAATCAGAAAGTATAGCTCCTGCTCTGTGTTCCTTTCTCAGGATTACCTTAACTATTTCTTTGACTATTTCCTTGACATTTTTGATTCCATATAAATATTAAGAATATTTTTTTCTATTTCTGAAGAAAATGCAATGGAATCTTGACAAATATTGTATTGATTCTATAGATGGCTTTTAGCATTTTAACATTATTAATTTTTCCAATTCACAGGATACCTTTCCATTTATTTGTGTCTTCTTCAATTTCTTTCATCAATGTCTTATGCTTTTCAGCATAGATATCTTACATTTATTTTTCAGTATTTTACTGTTTTTGATGCTATTGAAAATGGCATTTATTTTTTTAATTTCTTTTCAGAAATTTCATTATTAAAGTATAGAAACACTACTGATTTTTGTATGTTGATTTTGTATCCTGTGATTTTGCTGAATTCACTGATTATATCAAATAAATTTTTTTGGTTGCGTCTTAAGGATTTTCTATTTATAAAATCATGTCGTCTGCAAATTTTCTTGCCTGATTGTTCCATCTAGAACTTCTAATACCATGCCGAATAAGAGTGTTGAGAATGGGCACCACTATCTTGTTCCTGACCTTAGAGGGAAACCTTCTAACCTTTCACTATTGAGTATTATATTAGTTGTGGGAATGTCATATATGGCCATTATTGTGTTGAGATATGTTCCTTCTATGCTTAATGTGTTAAGAGGTTTTATAATAAATGGATACTGAATTTTGTCAAATGCTTTTTCAGCGTCTATTGAGATGATCATATGATGATTTTCTTTTATTCTATTAATGTGATGTATCATACTGATCGACTTGCATATGTCAAACCAGTTTTGCATTCTAGGGATAAATCCTATTTGATAATTTTGAATAGTTTTTTAATGTGCTGCTGAAATCAGTTTTCTAGTATTTTACTAAGAATTTTTGCATCTATACTCATAAGAGATATTGGCCTGTAGTTTTGTTTTGTTTTGTTTTGTTTTGTTTTTTGTAGTAGTGTCCTTTGCTGGTTCTGGTATACAGATAATGCTGACTTCATAAAATGAATTTGGGCCTGTTCCTTCCTCTTCAATTTTTTAGAAGAGTTTGAGAAGGATTGATGTTAATTCTTTCATTTCTTTAATGTAATTTATTGTGAAATTGGCTTACATACAACACCCAGTGCTCATTCCAACAGGTGCCCTCCTCAAACCCTCGCCCCCTACCCCCATCCACACTCAGTTTGTTCTCTGTATCTAAGAGTCTCTTGTGGTTTGCCTCCCTTCCTCTCTGATTGTAACTGTTTTTCCCCTTCCCTTCCCCCATGATCTTCTATTAAGTTTATTAAGATCCACATATGAGTGAAAACATATGATATCTGTCTTTCTCTGACTGACTGATTTCATCCACATTACTGCAAATGGCATGGTTTCATTCTTTCCCATTGCTGAGTAGTATTCAATTGAATATATAAATCACATTTTTATCTTGGTGCTAATTCTTTTAATGTTTGATAAAATTCACCAATGAAGACATCTGGTCCTGGGTTTTTCTGTGTTTTACCTTACTAGCAATTGGTTTATTCAGATATTATTTATATCTTCCTGATCCAGTCTTGGGAAATTGTATGTTTCTAAGAATTTTTCCATTTTTTCCTAGGTTTTCCAGTTTGGTGGCAAATAGTTGTTTATAGTTGCTTCTTAGGACCCTTTGAATTTCTGTGATACTGTGATATTAGTTAAAATTTCTGCTTTTTCACTTGTAATTTTGTTGATTTGAGTCCTTTCTCTTTTATCCTTGGCTAGTTTAGGTAAGAATTTGTCAATTTCATTTGTCTTTTCAAATAACCAACTCTTAGTTTAGTTAATCCTTTCTATAGTTTTTCAGTTCTCTATTTCATTTATTCTTTTTTCTTTTTTACGTAGGCTTCACACCCAGTAGGACTTGAACTCATGACCCTGAGATCAAGACCTAGCTGAGATCAAGAGTCCAACGCTTAACTGACTGAACCACCCAGGCATCCCTCATTTATTTCTGCTTTAAGCTTAATTATTTCCTTTCTGCTGTTAACTTTGGGTTCAGTTTGTTCTTCTTTTTCTAGTTCCTTAAGGCACTCAGTTAGGTGGTTTATTTGGGATCTTTCTTGTTTCTTACTGTAGGCATTTTAGTTTTATGAATCCCTCTTAGAACTGCTTTTGCTGCATCCCATAAGTTCTGGTATACTGTTTTCCATTTTAGTTTGTCTCAAGAAATTTTTTAATTTTTCCTTTAATTTCCTCTTTGATTCTTGATTGTTCAGGAAAGTGATGTTTAATTTTCAGTGTTTGTGAATTTTCTGGTTTTCCTCTTATTATTGATTTCTAGTGTTATGCCATTGTGGCCAGAGAAGCTGCTTGGTGTGATTTAAATCTTTTTTGAACTTTTAAAAAACTTTGTTTTCTGTTTATTATTTATTTTTGAGAGACAGAAAGAGACAGCACAAGCAGAGAGGGAGACACAGAATCTGAAATAGTCTCCAGGCTCTGTGCTGACATCTCAGAGCCTGACACAGGGCTCGAACCCATGGACTGTGAGATCATGACCTGAGCCGAAGCTGGACGCTTAACTGACTGAGCCACCCAGGTGCCCCATCTTTTTTGAATTTTCTAAGACTTGTTATGTGGGATAACATGTGGTCTAACATATGGTATTCTAGAAAATGTTCCATGCGCACTTGAGAAGAATGTTTATTCTGCCATGATTAGATACAGTCTTTTGTATATGTCTATTAGTTCCATTTGGTCTATAGTGTTGTTCAAATATGCTGTTTCCCTATTGATTCTCTATCTGGATAATCATTTCCTTGTTTAGAGTGGAATATTAAAGTCTACAATAATTTTTATATTACTGTTTTTCTCCCTCTTCACTCCATTAGTTACTTCACGCATTTAGGTACTCTCATGTCAGGCAAATAAAAATCTACAGTTTTTGTATCTTCTTGATGTGTTGACCCCTTTATTATTATATAATGGCTTTGTATCTTTTATGATTTTTGGTTTAAAGTCTATTTTGCTTGATATAAATATAGCTACTCCTGTTTTTTTAAATTGTTATTATTTGCTTGAGATGTCTTTTTCCATTCCTTCACTCTTAGTCTAGGTGTGCCTTTAAGGCAAAAGTGAGTTTTTTGTAGACAGCATATTGTTGGATTTTGTTTTTTTAATTTTAATTAATTAATTTTATTCCATCCAGGCATCCATCCTATGTCTTTTGATTGGCACATTTAAATCAGGTATCTTTAAAGCAATTATTGATAGAAAAGGGCTTACTGTTGCCATTTTGTTAATTATTTTCTGGTTGTTTTGTAGATGCATTGCTTTTTGTTTCTTATCCTGCTCTTTTTTGGTGTGTTTTAATATAAGCATGCTTTGACTTCTTTATTGTGTTTTTTTGTGTGATTACTACAAGACTTTCTCTCTTTCTTTAAAATTTGTTTATTTTTAAATTTACATCCAAGTCAGTTAGCATATAGTGCAACAATGAGTTCAGGAGTAGACTCCAGTGATTCATCCCCTATGTATAACACCCAATGCTCTTCCCAAAAAGTGTCTTCCTAAATGCCCCTTACCCATTAAGCTCATTCCTCTTCCTACAGTCTCTCCAGCAATGCTCTCTCCTCTATATTTAAGAGTCTTTTATGTTTTGCACCCTCTCTGATTTTATATTATTTTTTGTTCTTCTTTCCTTATGTTCATCTGTTTTGTATCTCAAATTCCTCATCTGAGTTAAGTCATATATTTGTCTTTCTCTGACTGACCAATTTTGCTTAGCATAATACCCTCTACTTCCATCCATGTAGCTGCAAATGGCAAGATTTCATTCTTTTTGATTGCTGAGTAATACTCCATTGTATACATATACCACTTCTTCTTTATCCAGTCATCCATTGATGGGTATTTTGGCTCTTTTCATTCTTTGGCTATGGTTGACAGTGCTGATATAAAAATTGGGGTGCATGTGCCCCTTCCAAGCAGCACACCTGTATCACTTGGATAAATACCTAGTAGTGCAGTTTTTGGGTTGTAGGGTAGTTCTATTTTTAATTTTTTGAGGAATCTCCATACTGTTTTCAAGAGTGGCTGCACCAGTTTGTATTCCCACCAGCAGTGCAAAAGAGATCCTCTTTCTCCACATCCTAGCCAACATCTGTTGTTGCCTGAGTTGTTAATTTTAGCCATGCTGTTGGACGCGAGGTGGTATCTCATTGTGGTTTAATTTGTATTTCCATGATGATGAGTGATATTGAGCACGTTTTTCATTATCTGTTAGTCATGTGGATGTCTTCTTTGGACATGTATATTCATGTCTTTTGCCCATTTCTTTACTGGATTATTTGTTTTTCCGGTTTAGAGTTTAGTAAGGTGTTTATGGATTTTGGATACTAACCCTTTATCTGATATGTCATTTGCAAATATCTTCTCCCATTCCATCAGTCGTCTTTTAGTTTTGCTGATTGTTTCCTTCACTGTACAGAAACTTTTAATTTTGACAAGGTTCCAGTTGTTCATTTTTGTTTTTGTTTCCTTTGCCTCCAGAAACATATTGAGTAAGAAATTGCTGTGGCTAAGATCAAAGAGGTTTTTGCCTGCTTTTTTTTTTTTAAAGGATTTTGATGACTTTCTATCTTACATTTAGGTCTTTCATCCATTTTGAGTGTAGTTTTGCCTAAGAAAGTGGCCCAGGTTCATTTTTCTGCGTGTTGCTGTCCAGGTTTCCCAGCCCTACTTGCTGAAGAGACTGTCTTTTTCCATTGGATATTCTTTCCTGCTTTGTCAAAGATTAGTTGGCCATACGTTTTTGGGTCCATTTCTGTGTTCTCTATTATGTTGCATTGATCTGAGTGTCTGTTCTTATCCCAGTACCATTCTGTCTTGATGATTACAGCTTTGTAATACAGCTTGAAGTCCAGGATTGTGATGACTCCAGATTTGATTTTCTTTTTAAGATTGCTTTGCCTATTTGGGCTCTTTTCTGCTTCCATGCAAATTTTAGGAATGTTTGTTCTAGCTCTGTGAAGAATGCTGGTGTTATTTTGATAGGGATTGCATTGAATATGCAGATTGCTTTGGGTAGTATTGACATTTTAACAATATTTGTTCTTCCTATCCAGGAGCATGAAATATTTTTCCTTTTGTGTGTGTGTCTTTTTCAATTTCTTTCATCTACTTTCTATAGTTTTCAGTGTATAGATTTTCACCTCTTTATTTCTAGGCATTTTATTGTTTTTGATGATATAAATTTTTTGATTTCTCCTTCTGTTGCTTCATTATTGGTGTGTAGGAATGCAACTGAATTCTGTGCATTGATTTTATATCCTGTGACTTTACTGAATTCATGGATCACTTCTAACATTTTTTTGGTGGAGTCTTTTTGGAGTACCATGCCATCTGCAAAGAGTGAAAAATTTACCTTTTCCTTGCCGATTTGGATGCCTTTTATTTCTTTGTGTTGTCTGATTGCTGAGGAAGACTTCCAATACTATGTTGAATAATAGTGGCAAGAGTGGATGTCCCTGTTGAGTTCCTTACCTTAGCAGGAAAGCTCTCAGTTTTTCCCCATTGAGGATGATATTAGTGGTGGGTCTTTGATATATGACTTTTATGATCTTGAGGTATGGTCTTTCTATCCCTACTTTCTGAAGAGTTTTTATGAAGAAAGGATGCTGTATTTTGTCACATGCTTTCTCTGCATCTAGAGAGGATCACGTGATTTCTGTCCTTTTTTATTCCTGTGATGTATCACTTTGATTGTTTTGTGGATATTGAACAAGCCCTGCACCCCAGGTATAAATCCCACTTGGTCGTGGTGAATAATCCTTTTAATGTATTGTTGCATCTAGTTTCTTAGTATCTTATTGAAAATTTTTGTATTCATGTTCATCAGGGAAATTGGTCTATAGTTCTCCTTTTTAGTGGGGTCTTTGTCTGGTTTTGGAATCAAAGTAATGCTGGTTTTACAGAATGAGTTTGGCAGTTTTCCTCCCATTTCTAGTTTTTGGAACAGCTTCAAAAGAACAGGTGTTAACTCTTCTTTAAATGTTTGGTAGATTTCCCCTTAAAAAGCCATCCAGTCCTGGACTCTTGTTTTTTGGGAGATTTTTTTCATTACAAATTCCATTTCTTTACTCGTATGAGTACGTTAAAATTTTCCATTTTTTTCTGTTTCAGTTATGGTAATTTATACATTTCTAGTAATTTATCCATTTCTTTCATATTACCCATTTTATTGGCATAGTTGCTCATAATATCATCTTATTATTCTTTGTATTTCTGCTATGGTGGTTGTGATCTCTCCTCTTTCATTCCTGGTTTTATTTATTTGGGTCCTTTTCTTTTTCTTTTTGATCAAACTGTCTAGATGGTTATCAATTTTATCAATTATGTTAATGCTTTCAAAGAACCAGCTCCTGGTTTCATTACTCTTTTCTACTTTTTTTGTTGTTGTTATTTCAACAGCATTGATTCTTTATTATTTTCTTTCTTTTATTTGTTGTTCTTTTTCCAGCTCTTTGAGGTGTAAGGTTAGGTTGTGTATATGAGACCTTTCTTCCTTCTTTAGGAAGGCCTGGATTGCTATATATTTTCCTCTTATGACTGCCTTTGCCGTGTCCCAGAGGTTTTGGGCTGTGGTGTTATCAATTTTATTGGCTTCCCAGGACTTTTTAATTTCCTCTTTAACTTTTTGGTTAGCCCATTCATCCTTTAAAAATTTTTTTAATATTTATATTTATTTTTGAGACAGAGAGAGACAGAGCACGAGCAGGGGAGGGGCAGAGAGAGAGGAAGACATGGAATCTGAAGCAGGCTCCAGGTTCTGAGCTGTCAGCACAGAGCCCAATGTTGGGCTCGAAATCATCAACTGCGATATCATGACCTGCTCCAAAGTCAGCTACTTAACAGACTGAGCCACCCGGTCTGCCCAGCCCATTCATTATTTAGTAGGATGAGTTTTAGTCTCCAAGTATTCACTATCTTTCCAGATATTTTGTTGTGTTTGATTTGACTTTCATAGCATTGTGGTCTGAAAATATGCATAGTATTATTTCAATCATTTTGTACTTGTTGAGGGCTGATTTGTTGTCCCAGTATGTGATCTGTTTTCAAGAATGTTTCATGTGTATCTGAGAAGAATGTGTATTCTGCTGCTATAGGATGAAATGTTTTGTATGTATCTGTTAAGATTATCCTGTCCAATGTGTCATTTCAAGCCATTGTTTTATTGCTGATTTTCTTTTTAGAGGATCTGTCCATTGTTGTAAGTGGGGTGTTGAAGTCCCCTACTATTATGGTATTATTATCAATGAGTTTCTTTATATTTTTTATTATCTGATTTATAAAATTGGTTGCTCCACGTTTGGAGCATAAATATTTACAATTGTTATGTCTTCTTGGTGGATAGAACCCTTAATTATGATATAATGCCCTTCTTCATCCCTTGTTACAGACTTTACTTTAAAACCTTGATTGTCTGACATAGTATGGCTACTCCAGCTTTCTTTTGATGAACATTAGCATGATAGGTGGTTCTCCATCCCCTTACTTTCAAGCTGAAGGTGACTTTAGGTCTAAAATAGGTCTCTTGTAAACAGCACATAGATGGGTCTTGTTTTCTTATCCATTCTGTTATCTTATGTCTTTTGATTGGAACATTTATTCCATTGACATTTAGAATGAGTACTGAAAGATATGAATTTGTTGCCATTATGTTGCCTGGTAAGTTGGAGTTTCTGGTAGTGTTCTCTGGTCCTCTCTAGTCTTTGTTGCTTTTAGTCTTTTTGTTTCATTTTGTTTTTGTTTTTGTTTTTTGTCTTTTCTCCCCTCAGAGAGTCCTCCTTAAAATTTCTTGCAGGGGGGTGCTTGGGTGGCTCAGTCGGTTGAGCGTCTGGCTTCAGCTCAGGTCATGATCTCACGGTTTGTGGGTTCAAGCCCCACGTCGGGCTCTGTGCTGACAGCTAGCTCAGAGCCTGGAGCCTGCTTCGGATTTGGTGTTTCCCTCTCTCTCAACCCTCGCCTGCTCGTGCTGCCCCTCTCTGTCTCTCAAATATAAATTTAAAAAAAATTTTTTTAAAAATAAATAAATAAAAATAAAATTTCTTGCAGGGCTGGATTAGTGGTCACAAACTCTTTTAGTTTTTATTTGTCTCAGAAATTTTATATGTCTCCTTTTATTTTGTTTGTGTTTGTTTTTTTATGTTTGAGAGAGAGTGTATGCTAGTGGGGGAGGGGCTTAGAGAGAGGGAGACAGAATCTGAAGCATGCTCCAGGCTCTGAGCTGTCAGCACAGAGCCTGATGTGGGGGCTTGAACTTAAGAATTGTGAGATCATGACCTGAGCTGAAGTTGGACACATAACTGACTGAGCCAGCCAGGCACCCCATTATCCTTTTGTTTTGAGTGACAGTCTTTCTGGATAAGGAATTCTTGGCTGCATATTTTTTTGACTCAGCACATTGAATATATCCTATTACTCCTTTCTGGGCTGCCAAATTTCTGTAAATAGGTCTGCTGCAAACCCTATCTGTCTTCCCTTGTAGGTTAGTAACTTCTTTTCTTTGCTGCTTTCATGATTCTTTCCTTGCCTGAGTATTTTGTAAATTTGACTATAATATGCCTTTTTAATGGTTGTTTTTGTTGATTCTATAGAAGTTCTCCATGCTTCTGGATTTTGATTTTTGTGTCTTTTCCCAAGTTAGGAGAGTATTTTGAAATGATTTTCTCACAATAAACTTTCTACCCCTTTTTCTCTCTCTTCCTCATCTGGGACCCCTATGATTCTGATGTTATTTCTTTTACTGAGTCACTAAGTTCTCTAATTTTTATATAGTGCTTTTTTTGGCCTTAGTCTCCCTCTTTTCTTTTTTTTTATGCTTCATTATTCTCCATAAGTTTGTCCTCTATATCACTGATTCACTGCTCTGCTTCATCCATCCTTGCCTCACTGGCATCCATTCAAGGTTTCAGCTCCTTTTATCCTGACTAGCTTTCACTTCTTTTATCTGGGCAGAAAAGGATTGTAATCTATTTTCAACCCAGCTAATATTCTTTTTATTGTGATTCTAAATTGTGGTTCAGACATCTTGGTTGTATCTATCTTGATTAAGTCCCTGGCTATCATTTCTTCCTGTTCTTTCTTTGGGGGTGAATTCCTTTGTTTCATCATTTTGAAGGAAGAAAAGGAACTAAGAAAGTTAAAAAAAATTAAAAACTTAAAAACAAAGAAAATCAAATAAGGATGCTGGATCCTAGGTGTGTTTTGGTCTGGTTGTTGAAAGAAGCTTAATAGAATAGAGAAAAGGGCAAAAGAAAAGAAAAGGGTGAAAAGGGGGGGAAAGGAAAACATTTAAAATTTGAAAAGGTGAGGGGCGCCTGGGTGGCTTAGTCAGTTAAGCCTCTGACTTTGGCTCAGGTCAGATCTCACATTTGTGGGTTCAAGTCCTACGTCAGGCTCTGTGCTGACAGCTAGCTCAAAGCCTGGAGCTTGTTTCCGGTTTTGTGTCTCCTTCTCTCTCTGCCCCTCCCCCTCTCATGCTCTGTCTCTCTCTGTATCAAAAATTAAAAAAAAATTAAAAAATAAAAATAAATAAAATTTGAAAAAGTGAAAAGAATAAAGTAGAAAAAAATGAAATGATGAAAGTAAAATAGAATTTTAAAATTTACAAAAAAGTAAAAACTGTAGTAGAAAAAATAAGGAAAATCTTTTTTATAAAAAAGGAGAAATAAAAATAAATTTTTCTTTCTGTATTTAAGAAGAAAAGAAAAAGGAAAAAATATTGAGTAGATGCACCAGCGAACAGAATAAAATATAAATGAAATTACATCCATTTTACCCTAGAAGTCAAACTATGAAGCACTTTATAATCCGTAAACTAAGCAGGCAGAGAGACTGGGTTTAGTGTAATGGTTCCATTCTTCATTAGATGGCACTACTTAGCTTACTGGGTTGTATTGTTGTGGTGATTGTAGGCTTCTATGTACATGAGATGTGTGGGAAGGGTGATAATGGTGTCACCCAGCTACTCAGTCTTTAGGATCAGAACTCTGCTCTCCCCAACCAGCAATCAAGCCCCTCTCCTTTGTCTGTGGCTTCTATCACTCCCTGGTTCTATACTGTCCATGATCAAGCCATCTGGCTGCCAGGTAGCACCTCCCTCCTGAGTTTTATCTCAGATGAGGTTGTGTTTCCAAACCCCTCACTTCTGAGGAACTGAGGCTTTGACCTGCTCTGACCCTAATGGGGAGGGTCGTGCTCAGCAGTGACTGGGTGCCCGCCCACTCCCAGTAATGTTTAAGTGACTGTGCTGCTGTCAATGTCCAGAGACTGCAGCCAAGTGTCATCCTGCCCCAGAAAAAGTTTATGCAATCATGTAGCAGCAGAGTTTCAGGGATGATGGTAACTTACAACACACATCTGGTGCTTTGTTCCAGAACCAGTGAATGTGGTTGATCTTCAGGGTCCACAGGGACCAATGCCTGCCAAGTTCTGTGGTTTAAGTTGTGCAGATTGTTGTTTTAATCCTCAAATCAGTCTTCTAGGTGTGTGAGATGGTTTGGTGTTGATCTGGCTGCATTTCAAGGATGAGAGATGAAAAAAAAAACTTTCATGCTGTTCTGCTATCTTGGCCCCCTCTACAAGATTTTTTAAGATGGTTAACATGAGGCTTACATAAAATATCTTAAACTTATAACACCCTATTTTATTTTATTTATTTGTATATTTTACATTTATTTTAGATTTCACTTTTTACATTATTTCCACACCCAATATTGGGCTCAAACGCACAACCTCGAGATCAAGAGTCAAATGCACTATTGAATAAGCCAGCCAGTTACCTCTATAAAGCCCTATCCTAAAGTGATGACAACTTAACTTTAATAAAATTTATTTGCTTTATACTTTTACTTCTTTCTTTCATGTTTTAGTTAATTGCTATCATATTTTATGTTTCTTTTTAAGTATAACTAATAGTCATTATCCTTGTAATTTTTTGTCACATGAAAACTTTTAAACTGCCATTGTAAACCTATTACTACATATTGATCATTACCAATGATATTTATGCTAATTTTTTGTTTTTATGATATTAATTATGTGTTCTTTTACTTCTACTCCTAGATCTCTCTTTAGTATTTCTTGTAAGACAAGTCCAAGAATAATAAACTCTCAGTTTTGTTTGTGCAGAGAAGTATTTTATTTCTGAACAAATTAAGGAGGCTTCATTTCTGAAGGAGAACTTCACCAGGAATACAATTCTTGGTTGACAGTTATTCTCTTTCAGTCTTCTGTTTATCAT
This sequence comes from Helogale parvula, assembly GCA_004023845.1. Taxonomy (NCBI): domain Eukaryota; kingdom Metazoa; phylum Chordata; class Mammalia; order Carnivora; family Herpestidae; genus Helogale; species Helogale parvula. The sequence continues at coordinate 104,387 of PJEM01005286.1, forward strand.
CCCATTGTCTCCTAGCCTGGGAAGTTTTTACTGAGAAATCTGACAGTAATGGGGTTTCTTTATAAGTAACTTCTGTTTTTTCTTTTGTAGCTGTTAAGATTCTTTGTCCTTGACTTTTGACATTTAATTATAATGTGTTTCAGGATAGCCCTAATCAGGTTCAATCTACTTGGGGTCCTTTGGGGCTCATGGATCCAGAGGTCCATTTATCTTTCCACGTTTAGAAAATTTTTAGCCATGTTGCTTTAAATATGTATGTCTTCTCTTTCTATTATTCCTTCTGAGATTCCCATAAAGCAAATATGCTTTCCTTTCATTATGTTCCATAATCCATGTAGGTTTTCTTATTCTTTTTTCTTTTCATTCCTCTGACTGGGCAATTTCCAGCGTCCTATCCTCCAGGTCCCTGATTCTCTACCTTACATCGTCAAGTCTACTTTTAAAACTCTCCATTGAATTCTTCAGTTCAATTGTTATATATTTAAACTCTAAGATTTTTGGGTGTGTGTGTGTGTGTGTGTGTGTGTGTGAGATTGCTATTGACTTGTCAAATTTCTCATTTTGCTCATGCATTGCTTTCTTATTTTTGTTTAGTTGTCTGTGTTTTCTTGTAGGTCACTAAACGTCCTTAGGAAGATTATTCTAAATTCTTTGTTTGACAGTTCATAGATCTCCATTTCTTTAAGGTCACTTATTGAAACATTATTAGTTTCCTTTCCTTGTGTCAAATCTACCTGATGTTTTGTGATCAGTTATTTTTTATGTTAGTGTCTGCACGTTTGAATACCAGGGTTCTCCCTTGCAGACTTACAGGTATGCTTTGATAGAGATAGGCTGGTCACCTCAGTTTGGTTTTTTAATGTTTGCTAGTAATGTCTTTGGGCAGGTGAGGCTTGCTGTGATGAAGTAACTATCCAAAGTTTGAGTAAAGGAGTGGAGGTGGGTATCCCATTGTCTAAGAGCAGTTGGATAGGACTGCTGTCCTGGTAGGATGCACACCACAGTTGCCTGGCTTGCACAGGGGCTTACTTGAGGGTAGGACCTGGGAACCATATTCAGTAGTAGTTGGGGCCTTGAATTAGCACTCCTTGTAAGGCAAGGGAGTAGACTATGATGTAGAGCCTGAACAACCTATTGTTTGGGGGTCCAAATCAGGCCTACGTATGCACTGAATTCCTCAGTCAGTAAGAAAAAGTCTTCAACCATTATTGCCTTAAATATACTTTTAAATATATGGTGTCACCATCTTTTTCTGAAGATGGGGGAAACTAAAATCTGTGCTCCTTTTTAAATTCCACTGTACATAGGGATGTTTAATGTCTCTGCAGCTTCCCATGTGCTCTGGTTAAGTTCTCTTGTTAGACAGACTGAGGGCTGTATTCAGAGATTAGTAGGACTATGAATTAGATTTCCTGCTGTAATGCAGTGCGAAAAGCAGCTCTAAGCTGGTATAGCTCTTTTGTTGTTTAAACTCAAGTTGATCTGCACTCTAAGTTCCTTGGCTGAATAGGGCCACTGGCTTTGTTCTGCAAACTATTGATTCTGTCTGTCCTTCTCTTGGCTCAGGATCCACCAGACTGCCCAGTTTTCCAGTGTTTTTGACAGCCCTTCTGGTCAAATAGGTGCAGGAGACACTCTCTACCATGGATAGGGCTATGTCCCAGCTTTCCAGCTTAGGTGCAAGAGAGATAGGCCACCCCAGGCTAGTCTCAATTTTCCAAACAAGATATCCAGTTTCGAGAGGCCAGTAGCTATTCTCATCTTTGTCTGTGAATTAATTGCCCTGCCTGTCTGTAGCATGGAAAGACTCCACTTGGTACAGCCTTTGTTTTGGGCATGATCATCTCTACCTATTCATTTTTCAGGACAATCACTGCTGAGATGCTCAGTTACTACTAGGAGCTGTCACCAAGTCTTCTGGTCAGATGGGATCAGCTGAGCTGTGACTGAGCACCTTGTCTGAGTGTGGCAAAACCATACTCTAGGGCTGGAAGAACTCATCTGAGGACATAAACCAGGCTGATGTGCACTCTACTGAGTTCCATGGTCAGAATGCACCCCCGACTTGTTTCTGCAGATGAGCAAAACCTGTGGTTGGGATTACTACTTAGGCACTGTAGATATGAATCTGGTCTGCCAAGATCCCTGTGCTGGTTGTTGCAAACCCTTCCTCACTTCTCTGTAACAGTCAGATTCCCAGTGGTTGGGCCACCCAGATTCCCCTGCAATCCCCAAGATCAGAGTAGGAACCTCCCATAATGTTACACACAATGCTAGAGCAGGAGCTGGCACTGACTGTCTCTTCTGGGTTCTCTTTTCCAACTGGAGGGTCTGAATGTTCAAGGGGAGGGCTCTCTGTGTGTTGCTACACTTCCTTTGGGAAGGGGGACTATGGTCAGTGTGTCGCCATTTCTCTTACCCTTCTAATGCAGTCTGTCTTTGTCTCTGATTTGTAGGAAGGTGCTTCAGCCTCACCTCCATGTTCTAGGATTTTTTCAGTGGTATTTTGTTCTTAAATAGATGTTAGTTGTTTTTATGAGGGGGAGCAAAGTCAGGAACATCCTATGTTACCATCTTGATGATGTCACTATGTAAATTAATTTTACATAAATATTTGTAGTAGCTTTTAAAGTTGACACTAAAATAAATCCATGAACTAAAATAACAGAGGTAAATTTTCCTTTGTGTAAAGTAAATTTATTGATACATTGCAAAACAATGACAACTTTTATTAATATCTAATCATTCATAATGTTCCCACTCAACATCTGCATTTAGCCAGTATGGTATAATCTGTTATATTTTATTTATCATTTTTACATCCTTAAGTTTGCTACAATTTAACCCAATTTCAGAAATTATATTTTTTATATCAATAGATACGCACAATTTTCCTTTTGGGAAAAGATAACTGAATTTTTTTTAGAGTTTCCAGATGTCTAGTTTTAAACCGTGTTGTCCAGTATTTGAGCTTTTATACTACAAACAAATTAAGAAAGCTGTGCATGCAGTTATGGCAAATATATTCTAATTAAATAACTTTCATCGTTACATGACATAACTAGATCTGTTCATTCTCTTGAAGTTCTCAGGCAACTGGCCCCAGGGCACAGAGGCAAGTCCTTCTGAAATCTGGCCACATTGGTATAACATGAATTTAAATTTACACTGCCTTCCCTGCCAGAAAACGGGCAACCTCATGAAAGAGAGATGTGTTCTCATTCTAAAATTGATTCATTGGAGAAAGTTTTCATTTTTCTAGTATATAGCAATATTGTTTGTGGGTAAAGAATACTTGATAGCTTTCTTTTAAAAAATACTAATTGCAATTCAACAAATCTTTATTTTTTGCCAGAGTTTAAAATGTTTTCTGGGGCGCCTGGGTGGCTCAGTCGGTTAAGCCTCCGACTTCGGCTCAGGTCAGATCTCACATTTGTGGGTTCGAGCCCCGCGTCAGGCTCTCTGCTGACAGCTAGCTCAGAGCCTGGAGCCTGCTTCCGGTTCTGTGTTTCCTTCTCTCTCTGCCCCTCCCTCTCTCATGCTCTGTCTCTCTTTGTATCAAAATAAATAAAACATTAAAAAAATGTTTTCTTTAATTTAAGAAATATTAATGTTCTTTTTAGTGTTTTCTTATAAAAGTGGACTGTCTGGCAGTGTTAGTTAAATTAAATATACACTTACTCATTTACACAGCAATTCTGTTCCTGGGCTTATACACCAAAGAGATCACATCTAGATTCATGAGGCATTATTTGAGGAAACATGGAGTTGGGGAAGCCTGGATGTTCATTCTTAGGAGAGAGGATTAATTAAGTACAGGGAAGGCATGCCATGGGGCAATAAAAAGCAATAGAGAAGTTGCACACAAGCTGCAATATAGATAATAGTAAAATAGTGCCAGATTAAAACATGAGGGCCAGACCACACAACACAATACCATTTATATAAATTAAGATACATTAATATAAAATATACACAAAGAACAATGCATATTAAAGGCATAAACATAGATGCCCATAAGGAAAGGAAAATGAGGGGATGAGTAGAAAGACAAGGGAGAAACTCATAAATATGCCACAAAATGAGAAACAACCCTTGAAGGATCAATGATAATAATATGCTATAAATGGAAGGTAGTTGATACTCTGAACCTTAGGTTAAAAAAATGCAACAATACGTAAAAGTGTAAATACGTAAAGCTAAATGTGAACCTGTCTTGTTTACTCTGGCCCAATTCTAGTTTTTAGAGGTAGTGATTGTTAGCAGTTTGAAACAGCTTGATCCAGACTCATTTCTGTGCGTATATAAAATCTAATTTTGTTTTTACAAAAATGGGATCATGCTATGCTTACTGTTCTACACTTTTCCTTCTCTCGCACACACACTATTACTCTCTCTCACACACAATTATACTATATATAATTGTTCTTCTGTGCCTACAGGTATGGATTGGTTTTCTCCCACCTCCTTTTCTTCCACCCTGCTCCTCCTTTTTCCTTCTTTCCTTTTGGACCTTTTATTTTGTAACAGGAAGCCACTTTGTAACATGAAAAATCTAGCCCAATGTACTCATGTTTGCTATCTTCAGGGTCCCATTTTTTTTAAGTAGCATTATTATTTTTACAATGTCAGTGTTTGTAACATTTATGTTTGTTTCCATAACTCCTATTAGTACAGTTACTCAGCCTTAGTCCTATAGCTTGGTCGATTCAGTGTACACTCTGGATTGTTTCCTAGTAGTTTTCCCCTTACTGCCTTCTGGCTTTGAATGTTGAAACGTTGATATGGAAAAGACTAAGTCAACCTGAGCTTTAGCCTGAGTTTCCTTACTAGCATATGAATTACTTTTGCTTAAGTCATCATAGATTCTTTTCCCTTGGAGATAAGTAACTTCTGAAAATGTTTAAGTCAGACTTTGCTTCTTTTGCTTTATGCATTTTGTGCATATTTTCCAGTTTGTACCTAATATTTATTTATTTTTCCAGCACTTTTCTTAATTCCTCTTCTTTTTATTCTGTGCAATTGTTTTCAAGGATATTCACTCTGTTTTCAGCACTATGCATTCTACATCTTGTGAATTCTAATGTTGTCTCAATTTTTGTAATCATGTGGGAACCACCAACATGGGAAAATTGCTATTGGAATGTGAGAAAGTTTGTGGAAGTTTACATGTCTGCAACTTGAGAAAAGAATCAGTGAGGCATTATTAAAGATGAATAATAAGATGACACAAGAATGGCAAACACCAGAGGTATGAAAATACTCCTTTGAATGAAACACTCCAGGTCTGGTGTCAGGCTTTGCTGTGTCCCAATACCACCAATTTTTCTATTTTTTCACTTTCCTTGAGTGAGTGTGTAGCAGACAAGGAGTTTTTGTGTTAAATTCATGACTGCCATTATTCATAGAGACGTTATATTTTAGATGTTCTAGTTGGCCATGTGCTGGGGGGAAAAGAAGGATGGCTTCAAAGATGAAAAACTCCTGAACCGGGTCTGTGCTGTAACCATTTCTAGTTAAAAATTACTGAGTAGCCCCAGTTCAACCCAACTCCAAGTTGTGTTTTCATTTTCAGTGGAACACTGAAAGTTTAGCTTAGCAAAACTAAGATTTTGCTTACTTTTGTGGAGGCATCCACAGAGACACTCTGGGAGTATGACTGATGAAAGGAGTCAGCTCATAATGATGCTAAGACAGAGAAGATGTGCCAGAATAAGGTAGAGTCTGACTCAGTGTCCTGAAGTTAGGGCCTCTACAGATCACAGGGTTGGTAAATACTATTTGTCTACTCAAAAGAAAGTCCTCTTTTTGTTTCTTTTTTTAATTGTTTTTGTATTTTTAGAGAGAAAATGATAGAGTGTAAGCAGAATAGGGGCAGACAGAGAGAGGGAGAGAGTGAATCCCAAGTGCAGAGTCTGACATGGGACTTGAACTCACAAACTGTGAGATCATGACCTGAACCAATATCAAGAGTAAGTCCCTTAACCCACTCTTAACCCAGCTGCTCCTTCTTTTTATTTGTTAACAGAGGCAAATTTTATGTAGATGGTAGTATGCCTAGTGCTAAAGGATAAGTTATTGTTGGAGTCCAGCTCCTGCAGGTCCAGGGTTCCTCCGAAGGATAACGGTGTAGGCCAAAGAGAGAGTGAGAGAGCCTTGCGTTTTGTTCTGATCACCAGACTGGCACCCCTGCCCATCTGACAGGCATGTCCACCTTGTCTGGTTCTCAAGCTTTATTTATGGCAAAAGGTAAAAGGACCAGAAAGAGCAGCAAATGATTTCCCATAGATAAGTTTTACAATTTTAGCCACAGGCACTCATGGTGTCATAGATATTTTTACAAAACCTCAGGTCTAGCCTCAAGGAAGCGACCTTTAATCCAAGAGGCAAACGACATTGTTTAATAAAGGTCTGTTTTTTATGAGTAAGGGTCATTAGGTTGTTTATAACTCTAAGAGAAAGTTCCCAGAAAAACAGGTTCTCAGGAGATATAATGCTTGCTCTCATTGTCCCAAAGATGATTGATACATTTTGTCACAGTAGTGACTATCACAAAGGCATTCAGGCCCAGAAGGTAGTCAGTTATCAGTTCATTGCTTAGGGGAAAATTATATGTTGCATTAGGGTGTATCTAGTTTACTTATCTTTTCCCTGACCAGGTGCAATCACACCTCAGGGACAGGGCAGGAGGACAGGCCGCTCCTGACACTAGTCAGCAAAGCACTCTGAGGTTTGGTGCCCAAGCAGAAATGAAAGCTTCAAGAGGGTAGATTTTGGGAGCTATCTGGGGGCAAGAATTTTCACTCTACCGGTGAGTTTCAAATAGCTCCCAACAAGTTATGATTGCTCTATCCTGGCAAGCTTGTTTCTCTTTGCAGTCAGTGATAGATACTGACATACTACTGCTCCTGAGATTTAAAGAGAGGTAAGTGTGAAGAAAAAGTTTCCTTCTTGATAAAAAGCTACATGAGGATAAGGCCACTGACTCCTTCTGACTCGTCTACTTGGAGTACTCCATGGTAATTTTGGCTTTGCCATCATCCACGTATCAAACTTTTTTCTGGTTACCTTTCCTCATGGTTTCAAGATCACTACCAACAACAACTGGGGCAAAATAGTTTTGTTCATATGAACAAATAAAAGGTACTTTTTCTGTTTCCCAGAAACTTCCAAACCAACTTTTCCTTACACTCATTGGCCCAAATGGAAATAGAGGGACAGCATTACTGCAATTGGGTTCTACCACCTGGGGTAGAAAGGATGTCGAAAAATCAACCACGTTGTCCACCCAGCACAAACTGTAGAAGGCTTTGAAAGGGGGAGGCTTGCTGAAGGAAAGACTAGAGAGATACATTTTGTTTCTCTCCTAATCAGAGAAACAAGTAGAGAGAAAGAGAATAAATTCTTTGGTGATTTTTGGAGTGTACAAAACTTCACATGCAACGTTTTCTGGAAGAAACTGACAAAGTCAAACAGATTATTCCCCACAGATCTTAGGGATTAAAATTTTATTTAATATGTTTAAAAGTTATATATTCTGTATTTTGATTTCTTTAGTGATTACCCATAGATTTATTATTTTTTATTGTAATTCAAATTAGTTAACATACAGTGTCTTAACTTCGGGAACAGAACCCAATGATTATCAATAGATTTAAAAACAGGTTACAAAGTGGAAGCACAAAAGACCCCAAATAGCCACAGTAATATTGAAGGAGAAAACAAAGGTGGGAGGCATCACAATCACAGACTTTAGCCTTTACTACAAAGCTGTAATCATCATGACAGTACGGTATTGGCACAAAAACAGACACATTATTTCATTGTTATAGGAAAATCAATGTTTTAGTTTCTCCCTAAGTAAATTTTGCCATTTTTCCCTCTGAGAAATCAATGTACATTTCAAATGTGTTCACACAAAGTTGTCATGAGCTTCTTTGACTAGCTTCTAAAATTTCTGCTCTATCTCTAATTGTTAATATAGGAATTAAATGTCTATGAAGAACAGTTTGTGGCCCTGAATTCTCAGGGTCAATCTGTTTGGACAATCTGTATCCAAACACAATGATGAAACTGTCAATGCTCCTTGCTACCTGATTATGGAGCATTTTGGTTTCCTAGTCCACATTTTTGCCACGTGTTTCTTGGCTCTTATCACTGGTTAACAAGAAATTTTGTAAATAAATTTCTTTTGGTTCTTCAAAAAAAGGTAAAAACAAGAAAATAACAAATACCCATGTTTTTAACATCGTATCATATTTGCTTCCAGCCTCTACTTTGGTTATTGTTTTAAGGGGGAAAATCTATTATTATTTTGAAATAATTTGTGTTTATTATAAGTAATTTAAATGCTTAAGGAATGTTCACATATAATTATTAAAATTTACCACAAATTTTACCCTCCAGAAATATGTACCATTAACATTTGGTGGGCTTCATTCTAGACATCAGTCCTTACATATGCATACAGATGGTCCCTGACTTATGATGGTTTGACTCATGATGTTTTGACTTTATAATGATGAGAAAGTGATACCCATTCAGTAGGAATGTAGATATGGTACTTTGAATTTTTAATTTTTCTCTTTCTGGGTCTAGTAATATGCAGTATGTTACTCTCTCGTGATGCTGGGCACTGACAGTAAGGCATAGCTCCTCGGTGACCACATGGTCATGAGGGTAAATAACCCTCACTGACAACCATTCTGTACCTAAACATTCTGTTTTTCACTTTCAGTATAGTATTTAATAAATTACTTGAGATATTTAATACTTTATTATAAGGTAGGCTTTGTATTAGATGATTTTGCTCAATTGTAAGCTAATGTAAGTGTCCCGAGCATATTTAAGGTAGATTAGGCTAAGCTATGTAGGTTAGGTGTGTTAAATGTATGTTTGACTTACTTTATTTTCAGATTAAAACGGATTTGGGATACAATTGGGATATAATCCCATTACAAGAGGAACAGAATCTATATATAGAATGACAAGTAAATGAAAATAATTTTAGGAAAATAAGCCCATTGTATAGATGCTGTTATTAATGTTTTAAATGTTCCAAGTTTAATATTATCTAAGTGTATCTGAAAGAAATGAAATTGCAGTACAACCAAAGAAACTATTGGACTCCAAATAAAAAACCGTCAAATGCCATTAACTCATTTTCATGAGTTATTATTTCCTAGACAATTCCTCTAAATTAAAAAGAGAGACAGTTATAGGGGCATCTGGCTTGCTCAATAGGTTAAGCATCCAACTTTGGCTCAGGTCAAGGTTTGAGCCTCATATTGGGCTCTGCACTAACAGTGGGGAGCCTGCTTGGGATTCTCTCTCTACCTTTTTCTCTTTCTGCCCTTCCGCATCTTGTGTGCTCTCTCTCAAAATAAATATATAAAATTTAAAAACAGACAATAATAAATATGGAAACTTTGCATCTTTCAAATGATATGAATCAATTTTAGATAGTATTGACCTCCTATGATGAAAAATGAAGAGGATCCCTCCTTTCACCTTCTAATTTCTGGTGTAGTAGTTTTACATTGTTTCAATTTGTAATGTGCACCTTCCACTTTGCAACAAAAATGTCTGTGGTTATTTAACATTATTTACATATTTAAATGAACTTTATACTTACCATATGTCCTTTAAGTATTGCTATTCTAATACTGAGGTATTTATTTTAATTCATCTTTTTTGGAGGTTGTGGAGCCTGGGATTATTCATAGTAGTTTTGCTATTTGTAAGACATGCTTATAAGAACTATAGTCCTTAAAATATTTAATATCTTTGTGTTCACAGTCTTGTCTTTGTTTTACAGTTTCCCTTAGGTCTCTGTATGGCATTTCAATATATGTTGACATTTAATGTTGTTTTAGAAAATGCTGAAGACAAATTAAAATTTTTTCCCTTAAAATTGATTTGTTTTTTTTGTATGAAGTAATGGTTTCTTTCTTTATCTTTCAATTAGAATAGACTACTAATATGTGTTGTTCTCAGTTTTGCATACTCTCTGTTAAATATTCATAAGTTAAAAATTAAAACAAATATCTCTCTATATAACCTGCTCCTTCTGATTGATTCCTACTTCCAATTGCTTTTATTGACAGTCATCTTTGTGTTGGATCATCTGTCTTTTATATCTGTTCACTTTGCTCAGATTTCTTAATTTTGCCATATCCTTTGATGGGGATTATATTGAACATTTCCTCTACGAATGAAAGTCAGTTTTTAGTGATGTCTAATTTATACACTGGTATTGCATATTTTCATTATGTAGTAATTTCTTTTGGCTTTTAATGTGTTAATTAGACCTTAAATTCATTTATTCAACAAATGTTTATTTATTTACTGAGTGCCAGATATGGTGTAGCCTATTCAGTTTCATTATTCAGTTTTTACACTTTTATTGAGTTGATTACCTGATTACCTTTTATTATATAATGCAATTATAAAGAATTTTTGGCGCGCGCGTGTGTGTGTGTAATGTTTATCTTTTGATTGGTAGTTTTTCTTTTTTTAAATGAATTTATTTCTTCTGTCATATATTTATGTAGTTGCTATAACATTTGGTAGCTCTGTCCTGAAATTCCTTTCAGTCTTCTATAAAGAGGGTGACTTTTGTTGCTCTTTTTCCACCAAGTTACTATATATAGGAAAGAACCCGTAATTTTTTAACTTTTCTTTATCATGAGTAACTCAGTGAAAACAGTTGGAGGAAGGGAAGAACTCTGCTTAAGAGGTAGATATCTTTACTAGAAAAGATAGAACTTAGTCTTCTCCTGAAGCATTGTTAAATATATATACTATTGTTTAACCCATACCCAATTTAAACAAGTTTTTAAAGTTTATTTCTTTATTTTGAGAGAGAGAGAAAGAGAAAGAGAGACAGAGAAAGAGTGAGCAGAGAGAGGGAGACAGAATCCTTAGCAGGCTCCATGCTCTCAGCACAGAGCCAGAGACAGGTCTCAAACTCATGAACTATGAGATTATGACCTCAGCTGAAATCAAGAGTCACACAATTATCTGAGCCATGCAGGCACCCCTAACCAATATCCAATTTAAAATAACAACATTGTATTGTGTTAAAAACACTCAACACAAGGTATACCCTTTTAACAAATCTTTATACGTACAGTACATTATTGTTGACTATAGGTACAAGTTGTACAGCAGATCTCTAGAGTTTATTCATCTGGCTTAGTTGAAATTCTATGCACATTAATTTGTAACTCCTGATTTTCCTCTTCATCACCCCTGGAACCACCATAATATGATTCTACAAATTTGAATATTTTTTTAATCTACCATATACATGAATTATGCAGCCTTTGTCTTTTGTAAATGGCTTATTTCACTTAGAATAGTTTCAAGCTCATCCAAGTTATAGCATATTCAGAATTTCCTTCCTTTTTTAAGTCTCAGTAGTATTGCTTTGTATGTATATACCGCATTTTCTTTAACCATTCATCTGCCAATTTACATGTAGGTGGTTTTATATCTTGGCTATTGTGAGTAATGAACAATAATGTAATATAATGAACATGGGAGTGCTAATATCACTTCAAGATTTTGATTTTATTTCACGGATACAAGGATGGTTCAATATTTACAAATCATGTGATACATCACATCAATAAAACAAAGGATAAAATCATGTGATCATCTCAATAGACGCAGAAAAAGGATTAGACAAAATTCAATACCTATTTATGATAAAAACTGTCAACAAAGTAGATTTAAAGGAAACATATCTTAACATAGTAAAGGCCATATGTGAAAAACCCACAGCTAACATCATACTCAATGGTGAAAAATTGAGAGTATTTCCTCTAAGATTAGGATCAAAATACTCTCTTCACTTTTATTCAACATAGTACTGGAAATCCTAGCCACAATAATCAGACAAGGAAAAGAAATAAAATGTATCCAAATTGGTAAAGAAGAAGTTAAATGGTCACTATTTGCAGATGCTATGATACTATAAATAGAAAACCCTAAAGACCTCACAGGAAAATCATTAGAATTAATAACTGAATTCACTAAAGTTGCAGGATACAAAATTAATACACAGAAATCTGTTGTGTTTATATACTGATAATGTAGTTACAGAAAGAGGAATTAAGAACACAGCTCCATTTAACAGAGTGCCTGGGTGGCTCAGTCAGTTAAGCATTTGACTTTGGCTCAGGTCAGGATGTCATGGCTTGTGAGTTCGAGCCCTGTGCTGACAGTTCAGAGCCTGGAATCTGCTTTGGATTCTCTGTTTCCCTCTCTTGCTGCCTCCCTGCCCCCCACTCATGCTTTGTCTCTCTTTCTCTCTCTCTCTCAAAAATGAATACATGTTAAATATATTTTAACTATATATTTTAAATATATATATATTCATATACATGAAGCACAACTTCATTCACAATTGCACAAAAAAGACTAAAATCTCTAGGAATAAAAAGCAAAGAGGTGAAATACCAATACTCCAAAAACTATAAAACATTGATTAAAGAAATTGAAGACAACACTAACAATGGAAAGATATTCCATGATCTTGAATTGGAAGATTTAATATTGTTAAAATGTTTATACTACCAAAAGCAGTCTACAGATTCAATGCAATCTCTATAAAAATACTAACAGCATTTTGCACAGAAATAGATCCTAAATAGCCAAAGCAAACCTGAAAACAGCAACAGCAACAACAATAACAACAAAAACCAAAGCTACTGACATCACAGTCCCAGATTTCAAAATATATTAAAAAGCTTTAATAATCAAAACAGTATGGTACTGGCACAAAAATAAACACATAAATCAATGGAACAGAATAGAGTCCAGATATAAAACAACACTCGTATAGCCAATTAACCTATGACAAAGGAGGAAGGATATCAAGGGGAAAAAAGAGTCTCTTCAGTAAATGCTGGGAAAACTGGACAGCTACATGTGAAAGAATGAAACGGGACCACTATCTTACACAGAAACAAAGCATAAATGGATTAAAGACCTATATCAGACCTGAAACCATAAAACTTCTAGAACAAAGCAAAGAATGTAATCTCTTTGACACTGGCCTTAGCAAATTTTTCTAGATCTGTCAACTCAGGAAAGGGAAACAAAATAAAAAATAAAGTCTTGAGACTGAACTAAAATAAAAAAACTTTTTGCCAGAAGAAACACAAAAATATGCTCAACATCACATTATCAGGGAAATTAAAATCAAAATCACAATGGGATACCACCTCACACGTGTCAGATTGAATAAAAAAAGAGGCAAGAAATAACAGGTGTTGATAAAGTTGCGAGAAAAAAACCCCATGAGGTCCCAATAGTTAACTTTTGCTTTCATTTCCCTTGCCTTTTGGGATGTGTTGAGTAGGAAATTGCTGCGGTTGAGGTCAAGGTTGTTTCCTTTCTCCTCCCTCAGCCATTTTGAGTTTATTTTTGTGTGTGGTGTAAGAAAGTGGTCTAATTTAATTCTTCTGCATGTTGCTGTCCAATTCTCCCAGCATCACCTACTAAAGAGGCTGCCTTTTTTTCCATCAGATACTCTTTCCTGCTTTGTAAAAAATTAATTGGCTATACATTTGTGGTCCCAGTTCTGGGTTCTCTATTCTATTCCATTGATCTGAGTCTGTTTTTGTGCCAATACCACACTGTCTTGGTGATGACAGCTTTGTACAGAGGTGAAAGTCTGGAATTGTGATTCCTCCCATTTTGGTTTTCTTCTTCAATATTACTTTTGCTATTCGGGGTCTTTTATGGGTCCATATGAATTTGATAATAGTTTGTTCCAGCTTTGAGAAGAATGCTGGTGAAATTTTGATGGGGATTGCATTGAATGTGTAGATTGCTTGGGTAGTAATGACATTTTCACAATGTTTATTCTTCCGATCCATGAGCAGGGGATGTTTTTCCATTTCGTGGTGTCTTCTACAATCTCTTTCATAAGTTTTCTATAGTTTTCATCATATAGATCTTGTACATCCTTGGTTAGGTTTACTCCTAGGTATTTTATGGTGTTTCATGCAATAGTGAATGGGATCGGTTTCTTGATTTCTCCTTCAGCTGCTTCATTATTGGTGTATAGGAATGCAACCGATTTCTGTACATTGACTTTGTACCCTGCAACTTTACTGAACTCATTGATCAGTTCTAGAAGGCTTCTGGTGGAGTCTGCCGGGTTTTCCATGTAGAGTATCATGTCATCAGCAAAAAGTGAAAGTTTGACTTCTTCTTTGCCAATTCTGATGCCTTTGATTTCCTTTTGTTGTTTGATTATTGATGCTAGGACTTCGAACGCTATGTTAAACAACAGTGGTGAGAGTGGACACCCCTGCCGTGTTCCTGATTTCAGGGGGAAAGCTCTCAGTTTTTCCCCATTGAGGATGATGTTAGCTGTGGGCTTTTCATAAACTGCTCTTATAATGTTTAGGTAAGTTCCTTCTATTCCGACTTTCTCAAGGGTTTTTATTAAGAAAAGGTGCTGTATTTTGTCAAATGCTTTTTCTGAATCTATTGACAGGATCATAGGTTTTTTATGTTTTCTTTTGTTAATGTGATGGATCACATTGATGGATTTGTGAATATTGAACCAGCCCTGTAGCTCAGGAATGAATCCCACTTGATCATGATGGATAATTCTTTTTATGTGCTGTTGAATTCGATTTGCCAGTATCTTACTGAGTATTTTTCTATCTGTATTCATTAAGGATATTGGTCTGTAGTTCTCTTTTTTTGCTGGGTCTCTGTCTGGTTTGAGTATCAAGGTGATGCTGGCCTCGTAGAATGAGTTTGGAAGTTTTCCTTCTATTTCTATATTTTGGAATAGTTTGAGATGAATGAGTATTAGCTCTGCTTCAAATGTCTGGTAGAATTCCCCTGGGAAGCCGTTGGCCCTAGGCTCTTATTCGTTGGGAGATTTTTGATAACAGATTCGATTTCTTCACTGGTTATTGGTCTATTCATGCTTTCTGTCTCTTTTCGTTTGAATTTTGGTAGTGCATGTGCATTTAGGAATTTGTCCCTTTCTTCTAGGTTGTCCAGTTTGTTGGCATATAATTTTTTATAGAAATCTCTGATGATTGCTTGTGTTTTTAAGGGATTGTTTGTAATAGATCATGCCATGCACACATTCAGATAGCATTGCTATGAAACTTGAAATTAACCACAGGGAAAAGTCTGGAAAACCTCCAAAAATGTGGAGGTTAAAAACCACCCTACTAAAGAATGATTGGGCTAATCAGGCAATTAGAGAAGAAATTTAAAAATATATGAAAACAAATGAAAACGAAAATACAACAATCCAAAATCTTTAGGATGCAGCCAAGGCAATCTTAATAGGAAAGTATATTGCAATCCAAGCCTATTTCAACAAACTAGAAAAGGCGCAGGCAGGGATTTATGCTGCTGCTGCTGGAGGAGAAGTGTGCTGCTGGAGGCAAAGTGCAGGCCTTCACAGACACTGCAGCCAACTCCTAGCCCCCAGCCAGGATCAGGATTGCCTAGGAAGAAGGAACAGTTTCTCTTGGTGCTCGCAGGGATTAGCACTGTCAATGGCAGAGGCAAGGTGAGCATCAGGAGGCAATGTGCAAGCCCTCACAGATACCACCACTAATTCCCAGCCCCAGCTGGGATCAGGATTGCGATAGGGGGAGGGATCAGTTTCTCTTGGCACAGGTTGGGTTTCGTGCTGCTGCTGCCTGAGGCGCCTGGGTGCTGCCGGCAATGAGCTGTGCCCTCCAGCAGGTAAAATGGGAGCCCCCGCCTCCACCCCCACCGACTCCCTGCAGAAATGGGTAGGGGTGGGGGCTATTTTTTCCTTGTTGGCACCTGGGATTCGGGATTCATGCGGCCAATGCTGGAGGGAGATGTGCTGTGGAAATGAGGTGTGTGCTCCCTCTCTCACAGCCGAGGCTGAAGTGCGTCCCCTGGGGCTGCCACCACTGCTGCCAAGGCCCTGGACTCCCTGCTGGGATGGTGCAGGGGTGGAGGTGGTTTTTCCCTTGTGCCACCGGGGTTCGGGATTTGGACTGCCCAGAGGTTATATATGGAGTGAGAGTTTTTCTCTCCGTGAAGGGTTCTTTATCTCTTCTCTAGAGACAGTACTATGAGCGTGTTCAGTTTCTCTTTCTCTTCCCTTTGTCTCTCAGGGGCTCCACGCACTTTCACTGTGTTGGCCTGGGGCTCCCACCTCCCCTGCCCCTCTCAGGTTGGCCCGTTTTCCAGTCTCCCCAGTTTGCACTCACTCACTCGGGCATCTTTGAGGTGTTCTTCTTTCTGGAGTCTGTATTTTCTCCTTTCACTCTTGCAGATGAGAGTAATGTCCTTCTCAGTTCAATAGATGGGGCAGAGGAAGTTTACAGAGCTCCCTTCCTCTCTGCCCTCTTGGCTCCTCCCTGAGTTACATATTTCTTATATATTTTGGAGATTAACTCCTTATCAGATATATATCATGCAAATATTTCCTCTCACTCTGTAAGGTCTTTAATCCGTTTTCAGTTTATTTTTGTGTATATTAAAGAGAAGAGTCCAGTTTTATTATTTTGTATGTGGATACTCTGTTTTTCAGCACCATTTATTGCAAAACAATCCTTTCCTTTTTGAGTATTTTTGGCACTTTTGTTAATCATCAGTTGACCTGTGTAGACTTATTTCTGGCTTCTCTATTCTGCTCTATTGGTCTATATGTATGTTTTATGTCAGTATCAACCGTTTTTGTAAATTATTATCTATATTATTATACTTTATTACTATTTTCATATTTTTAATATAATTTATTGTCAAGTTAGCTAACATACAGTGTGCACAGTGTGCTTTTGGTTTTGGGGGTAGATTCCCATGATTCATTGCTTACATACAACACCCAGTGCTCATCCCAATAAATATCTTCCTAGTATTACACTGTTTTGATTACAGTCAATTTTGTTTTTTGTTTTTATTATAGGTCAATTTTGAAATCAAGAAGGGGATGATCCTGCTTTTTTCTTCTTTCTTAAGATTGATTTTGTCGTTTATGATTCTTTCTCGTTTCATATGAATTCTATCATTTTTTGCTTTTCTTTAAAATATGTCATTGGGATTTTGATAAGAATTGCATTGAATCTGTAGATTGCTTTGGGTAGTATGGACATTTTGACAATACTGAGTCTTCCAATTCATCAACACAAGGTATGTTTCCATCTGTTTGTGTTTTCTTTCATTTTTTTATCAATATTTTGTGTTTTTTAGCATACAGGTCTTTTACCTCCTTATTTCTACATCCTTCCTTCATGGATATTGGACTATAGTTTTCTTCTTTCATAACATTTTCTCTGACTTTGGTATCAGGGTAATGTCAGCCCCATTTTTAACTTAACTTCTAATTCTGAGGTAGTATTATACATTCTAAATAAAATATTTTTAATTCATTAAAATTCTTTCCTTTTTTAAAAAATTCAAATGCAAGTTAGTTAACATATGGCCATTTTAGGAATAGAATTTAGCAATTCATCACTTACTTATAACACCCAATGCTCACCCCAACAAGTGTCTTCCTTAATGCCCTTTGCCTATTTACCCCATTCCACCACCCAACACCCTTCCAGCAACCCTCAGTTTGTCCTGTGTACTTAAGAGTCTCTTATGGTTTGTCTTCCTCTATGTTTTTATGTTATTTTTGTTTCTCTTCCCTTATGTTCATCTGTTTTCTATCTTAAATTCCACATATGAGCGAAATCATATATTTGTCTTTCTCTGGCTGACTTATTTCACTTAGCAAAATACACTCTATTACCATCCACGTTGTTGCAAATGGCAAGATTTCGTTCTTTTGAGTGCTGAATAATATTACATTATAGACATAGATATAGATATATAGATATATATAGGTATGTATATATCTCCATACTCTGGCTATTGTCAATAGTGCTGCTATAAACATTGGGTGCATGTGTCCCACTGAAACAGCATACCCATATCCCTTGGATAAATACCTAGTAGTGCAATTGCTGGGTTGTTGGGTAGTTCTATTTTTAATTTTTTGAGGAATCTTCATAATGTTTTCCAGAGTTTGCACCAGTTTGCATTCCCACCAGCAGTGCCAAAGAGATCCTCTTTATCCACACCCTTGCCAACATCTGTTGTTGCCTGAGTTGTTAATTTTAACCATTCTGGTGGGCATGAGATGGTATCTCATTGTGTTTTTGATTTGTATTTTCTTGATAATGAGTAATGTTGAGCATCATTTCATGTATGTGTTAGCCATCTGGATGTCTTCTCTAGAAAAGTTTCTATTCATGTGCTTTGCCCATTTTTTTACTGGATTATTTGCTTTTTGGGTGTTAAGTTTGATAAGTTCTTTATAGATTTTGGATACTAACCTTTTATCTGATATGTTATTTGCAAATATCTTCTCCCATTTCATTGGTTACCTTTTAGTTTTGCTGGTTGTTTCCTTTGCAGTACAGAAGCTTTTTGTCTTGATGAGGTCCCAATAGTTCATTTTTGCTTTTGTCTCCTTTGCCTCTGGAGACATGTCAGGGAAGAAATTGCTGTGGTTAAGGTCAAAGAGGTTGTTGCCTGTTTTCTTCTTTAGGATTTTGATGGCTTTCTGTCTTAAATTTAGCCGTTTCATCCACTTTGAGTTTACTTTTGTGCATGGTGTCAGAAACTGGTTCAGGTTCATTTTTCTGCATATCGCTGTCCAGTTTTCCCAACACTTCTCTCTGCTGAAAAGACTGTCTTTTTTTCCATTGGATATTCTTTCCTGCTTTGTCGAAGATTAGTCAGCCATACATTTGTGGGTCCATTTCTCTATTCTGTCCCATTGATCTCTATGTCTGTTTTTGTGCCAGTACTATACTCTCTTAATGATTTCCACTTTGTAATACAGCTTGAAGTCCAGAATTGTGATGACTCCAGCTTTGGTTTTCTTTTTCAGGATTGCTTTGGCTATTTGGGGTCTTTTCTGGTTCCATGCAAATTTTAGGATTGCTCTGTGAAGAATGCTGGTGTTATTTTGATATGGATTGCCTTGAATATGTAGATTGCATTGGGTAGTATTGACATTTTAACAATATTTGTTCTTCCAATTCATGAGCATGGACTGTTTTCCATTTTTGTGTGTCTGTCTTCTTCAATTTCTTTCGTGAGTTTTAAAAATAATTTTCAGTGTATAGGTTTTTCACCTCTTTGTTTAGGTTTATTCCTAGGTATTTTACAGTTTCTGGTGCAACTGTAAATGGGATTGATTTCTTGATTTTTCTTTCTGCTGTTTCATTGTGGGTGTATAGAAATGCAACAGATTTCTGTACAATTATTTTATATCCTGCAACTTTGCTGAATTCATGGCTCAGTTCGAGCAGTTTTTGGTTGAGTCTTTTGGGTTTTCCACATGGAGTATCACGTTATCTACAAATAGTGAAAGTTTTACTTCCTCCTTGCTGATTTCTACCATTTTTCTTCCTTCCTTCCTTCCTCCCTCCTTCCCTCCTTCCCTTTCTTTCTTTCTTTCTTTCATTCTTTCTCTTTCTTCTTCCTTCCTTCTTTTGTCTTTCTTTCTTTCTTTCTTTCTTTCTTTCTTTCTTTCTTTCTTTCTTTCTTTCTTTCTTTCTTTCTTATCTCTCTCTCTCTCTTTTTCTGCTAAGGCTAGAACTTCCAATACTACATTGAATAACAGTGGTGAGGGGGGCATCCCTTTCTTGGCATTAGGGAGAAAGCTCTCAGTTTTTCCCTACTAAGGCTCACCTTAGCTGTGAATTTTTCGTATTCACAAAAATGTGATTTTGAGGTATGTTTCTTCTATATCTACTTTCTTGAGGGTTTTTATAAAGAGAGGATGCTGTTTTTTTCACATGCCTTCTCTATGTCTATTGAGAGGGTCATGCTGTTCTTATCCTTTTTTAAAAGTGTGCTATATCACATTGATTGATTTACAAATGTTGAACCAACCCTACATCCCAGAAATAAATCCAGTATGATTGTGGTGATAATTCTTTTTATGTATTGTTGGATCCAGGTGTTTGGTATCTTGTTGAGAAATTTTGGATCCATGTTCTTCAGGGAAACTGGTCTGTATATGTCCTTTTTTTGTGGGGTCTTTGTCCAGTTTTGGAACCAAGGTAATGTGGCCTCATAGAATGAGTTTGAAAGTTTCCTTCTATTTCTATTTTTTGGAACAGCCTCAAAAGATTAGGTGCTAACTCTTCTTTAAATGTTTGGTACAATTCCCCTGGAAAGCCATCCGGACCTGGACTCTTGTTTGTTGGGAGGTTTTTTATTACTGATTCAATTTCTTCACTGCTTTCTATTTCTTCCTATTTTAGTTCTGGTAGTTTATATGTTTCTAGGAATTTGTCCATTTCTTCCATATTGCATATAATTGCTCATAATATTCTATTATTATTATTTACATTTTTTCAGTGTTGGTTGTGATTTTTTTCAATCTTTATTTTATTTATTTGGGTCCTTTCTTTTTTCTTTTTAATCAGTCTGGCTAGGGGTTTGTCCGTTTTTTAAATTCTTTAAAAAAACCAACTCCTGGTTTCATTGATCTGTTCTACCATTGCTGCTGTTGTTTATTTTTTGTTTGCTTGCTTGTTTTTTGATTTGATATCTTTGCCTTCTGCTCTAAACTATTATTTTCCTTCTTCTGGTGGTTTAGAGCTTTATTTGCTCTTCTTTTTCAAGCTCTTTTAGGTGTAAGTTGATGTTGAGACCTTTCTTCCTTCTTAAGGAATGCCTAGATTGCTGTATACTCTCTCTTATGATCATCATCGTTGCATTCCAGAGGTTTGGGGGCTGCGGTGTGTTCATTTTCTTTGGCTTCCATACACTTTTTAATTTCCTCTTTAATTTCTTGGTTAATGCATTCATTCTTTAGTAGTGTGTTCTTTTTTTAATTATTAAAATTTATTTATTTTAGAAAGAGAAAGAGAGAGTAGGGGAGGGGCAGAGAGGAGAAACAGAACTCAAAGCAGTCTCAAGGCTTTGAGCTATCAACACAGAGTCCTATGAACTGCAAGTTCATGACCTTAGCCAAAGTCCAACAGTTAACCAACTGAGCCACCCAGGCGCCCCAGTCTGGAGGACAGGGGACCAGCCCACGTACCCCCAGTCGAAAAGTCCCTGAGTAGGTGGTTGGTGTCAGTGAACTATCTATAGGAAAGAAAGAAGACAGACAACGTGAATGGTGGTAAAGCCACACTTTACTAAGAAAGTCAGTGTCTTTTATGCCTTAGGGGTTTACACATTTTTTTCTCTTTAATGATTATGGTCCAAGTTTATGGTCCATGAGAGAGTAAAAACATACTCTGGGAAGGATCATTTTTTAATCACAAAAGAAAGAACAGCTGTGAGAACAGAAGTTAAAAAAAAACAGGAATGAGGGAGTCTGTCTCTCAAAGAATCTTCTTTTCTTCAGGGCCCTTTAGCAGTTATGTCTGGGCAAGATGCGTATCACTCAAGGGGTTAATTTTAGATAGAGGATTGTGTTTGCCCCAACAGCAGGCAATGAGCTGGTAACAGAAATAATGTAAGGGAAAGCAGGTGCCACTAACTGACCCAAGTTGATTCAAAACTTAAAGCTATATGCCTTCATTGTTTTTGCAAAGCAATGAGAAAAATCATAGACAGGTTAAATAGAAGCCACATATGCAGCCCAGGAGGCCAAATGTCGCTTCACAGTCTTTCAACTTGTTCCACAACTTTCCTAGTTTTTCTCCTGCGCCCTGGAGGCATAGCTATCAATGGTCGCTTATGTAGATTCTCCTGCGCCCCAGAGGCCTGGCCATCAAAGGTCGCTCTGTGGGAGGTTTTTTGGCCTACTGGGCCCCAACACCCCAGTAGTGTATTCTTTAATCTCCAACTACTCATGGTCTTTCCAAATATTTTCCTGTTGTTGATTTTGAGTTTCATAGCATGTTCGTAAAATATGCAAGGTATTATGTCGATCTTTTTGTACCTTTTGAGGGCTGTTTTGTGTCCTAGTATGTGATCTATTCTGGAGAATGTTCCATGTCCACTCAAGAAGAATGTGTATTCTGCTAAAGCAGGAGGAAATGTTCTCAAAGTTTCTGTTAAATTCATCCAGTCTACTGTATCATTCAAAGCCATTGTTTCCTTGTTGATTTTCTGCTTAGATGAGTTGTTCTATGCTGTAAGTGGGGTGTGGAAGTCCCCTACTATTATGGTTTTCTTATTATTGAGTTTCTTTCTATTTGTGATTATTTGATTTATATATTTGGGTGTTCCACATTTGGAGCATAAACGTTTACAACTATTATGTCTTCTTGGTGGATAGACCCCTTAATGATGATAGAATGCCCTTCTTCATCTCTCATGACAGTTTTTATTTTAAAGTCTAGATTGTCTAATATAAGTATGGTTACTCTGACTTTCTTTTGGTGACCACTAGCATGATAAGTGGTTCTCCATCCCTTTACTTTCAATCTGAAGGTGTCTTTAGGTCTAAAATGGGTCTCTTGTAAACAACATAACAGATGGGTCTTGTTTTCTTATCCATTCTGTTACCTATGACTTGATTGGCACATTAATCCATTGACGTTTAGAGTGAATACTGAAAAATATGAGTTTATTGCCATCATGTTTCTTGTAGAGTTGGAGTTTCTGGTGGTGTTCTCTGGTCCTTTCTAGTTTTTGGTGCTTTTGGTCTTTTTTTTTTTTTTTTTCTTCATCTTTTCTCCTGTTCAAGAGTCCTCCTTAAAATCTCTTGCAGGGCTGGTTTAGTGGTCACAAACTCCTTTAATTTTTGTTCTTCTGGGAAACTTTTAATTTCTCCTATTTTGAATGACAGCCTTGCTGGATAAAGAATTCTTCTCTGCACATTTTTCCAATTCAGCACATTGAATATATCCTGCCATTCCTTTCTGGCATGCCAAGTTTCTGTGGATAGGTCTGCTGCAAACCTGATCTGTCTTCCTTTGTAGGTTAAGGATTTTTTTCCTTGTTGCTTTCATGATCCTTTCATTGTCTTTCCTTTCCTGAGTATTTTGTGAGTTTGACTATGAACTTTTTGGTTTTTGTTGAATCTTATGGGAGTCCTCTGTGCTTCCTGTATTTTGATGTCTATTTCTTTATCCAGGTTGGAAAGGTTTTCCACCCTGATTTGCTCACATAACCCTTTTACCCCTATTTCTCTCTCTTCATCTTCTGGGACCCCTATAATTCTGATATTGTTCCTTTTTAATGAGTCCTGATTTCTCTAATTATTAAATCATGCTTTTTTGCTTTACTCTCCTTCTTTCTGCTTCTTTATTCTCCAAAATTTGTCTTCTATATCACTGATTCGCTGCTCTGCCTCATCCATCCTTGCTGTTGGCATCCATTAGAAATTGCAGCTCAGTTACAGCATTTTTTATTTCATCCTGACTAGATTTTACTTCTTTTATCTCCATTGAGAGGGAATCTAATCTATTTTTGACCCCAGCTAGTATTCTTATCATTGTGATTCTATATTCTGGCTCAGACATCTTGCTTGTATGTGTGTTAGTTGAGTCCCTGGCTGTCGTTTCTTTCTGCTCTTTCTTCTGGGGTGAATTCCTTTGTTTCATCATTTTGAAGGAAGAAAAGGAATTAATAAGCTAAAATAATTTTAAATTAAAAATTGAAAATATCACACACAAGAAAAGTGAAATAAATGATGCTAGATCCTCAGTGTGCTTTAGTTTCATTATTGAAAGGAGCTTGATTGATTACACAAAAAATTAAAATTAAAAAATTAAAAACAACACATCCACACACACAAAACCAAATAAATGATGCTAGATACGAGGTGTGTTTTGTTCTGGTTATTGAAAGGAGCCTTATTAATTAGAGAAAAAAGGGGGAAATTTTAACTTTAAAAATTTAAAAACAGATACACACTCACACACACACACACACACACACACACACACACACAAATAAGAGATGCTAGATCCTCGGTGTGTTTTAGTCTGGTTAAAAGTTAAAAAAAAATCTAGTTTGCCTGATAAAAGTATAGAAACTCCAGAGTTTTTTTGATGACCATTAGTGTGATTCGTGATTCTTCATCCCTTTACTTTCAATCTGAAGGTGATTTAAAGTCTAAAATGAGTCTTTTAAAGCAGCATATAGGTGGGGTTTGTGTTCTTATTCATTCTGTTATCTTTTATCTCTCAATTGGAGCTTTTAGTCCATTGACATTTAGAGTGATTACTGAAGGATATGAATATGATGCCATTGTGTAGACTGTAGAGTTGCTGTTGTTCTCTGGTCCTTTCTAGTCTTTGTTGCTTTTGGTCTTTTTTGTTTTGTTTTATGAGTCCCCCTTAAAATTTCTTGCAGGGTTGGTTCAGTGGCCATGATCTCGTTTAGTTTTTGTTTGTCTGGGAAAATCTTTATCTTTCTTTCTATTTTGCATTCAAAATACCATTGTAGCCTTGTTAGATAAAGAATTCCTTGCTGCATATTTTTTTGTTTTAGGACTTTGAATATATCCTGCCACTCCTTTATAGCTTGCCAAGTTTCTGTGGAGAGAAATGCGGCAAACCTGATCTGTCTTCCCTTATAGGCTGAGGACATTTTTTTTCCCTTTCTGCTTTTGGCTTTCATTCCTGTCTGTGTATTTTGTGAATTTGACTATGATATGCCTTGATGGTGGTCAGTTTCTGTTTAATCTATTGGAGTTGTCTGTGCTTCTTGGATTTTGATGTCAGCGTCCTCCCCAGATTACTAAAATTTTCTGCTACATAAACCTTCTGCCCCTTTTTCTCTCTCTTCATCTTTTGGGAGTCCTATGATTCAGATGTTCTTCTTTTTTAATAAGTCATTGAGTTCTCTAAGTCTTGTATCATGCTCTTTTGCCTTTGTTTCCCTCTTTTTTTCTGCTTCATTTTTCTGCATACTGTTTTGTCTTCTATATTGCTGATTCACTGCTCTGCTTCATCTATCCTTGCCGTCTTGGCATCTATTTGAGATTACATCTCAATTATAGCATTTTAAATTTCGTCTTGACTAGATTTTACTTCTTTTATCTCCATAGAAAGGGATTCTACATATTTTTTTCAACTGCAGCTAGTATTCATATTATTGTGGTTCTAAATTCTAGTTGTTACTTACATCTTGCTTATATTTGTTTTAATTACATTCCTAGCTGTCTTTTCTTCCTCTTTTTTCTTTTGGGGTAAATTCCTTTGTTTCATCATTTTGGAAGAACAAAGCAATTAATAAAACAGAAAATTAAAATTAACAAAGGCAAAAAAAAAAAGAAATCAAATAAGGGAAGCTAGATCCTAAGTGTGTTTTGATCTGCTTGGTGAATGAGTCTTGATAGTATAGAGCAAAAAGGGAAAGAAAGGGGAGGGGGGAAGGTAAGAAAAAATTTAACAATTAAAAAGTTACATAATAAAATAGGATAAAATGAAATAAAGAAATAAATAGAATAAAAAATAAAAATAAATTTAAAAATAAATAAAAAATAAAACATTAGAAAAGAAAATAAAAATAAATTTCTCTTTCTTATCAAAGAAAATAAAATAAAAAGAAAAGAAAGAAAAAATTTAATCAAAATCAGAAACAAAAAAATGAATTAATAAATGAACCAGCAAACAGAATGAAACTCAAATTAAGTTATATCTATTTCCTCCTTAGAACTGAAACTATGATGTAATCTATTGTCCGCTTACTAGGCAGGTAGAGGGACCTGTGATGGTCTAGGGGATATCCTTGGAGAACCCATTTGGGCGGGGCCTTGTGTAATGGCTTTGTTCTCCACTAGGGGATACTGCTTAGCTTACTGGGGTGGATCAGTGTGGCATGCATGTGCATCATGCGCAGGAGAGATGGAAATGGCTTAATCTAGCTCCTTAGCCCCAGGCACAGGAACTTCTCTCTCTCACCGACCTATGATCAACCACCCCTCCTTTGCCTCAGGCCTCTGTCCACTCCCTGCCTCTATCCTGTCTGTGTCCAAGCTAACCACTAGCCAAGCAGAACCTCCTTCCAGGTTTTATCTCAGATGGGGTTGTCTTTCAAAAGACAACTTCAGAGACCCCTGAAACTTGAATCCCCACCAACCTTCTGGAGGAGATTCTTGCTGAGCAATGGCTAGGTGCTGGCTTGCCCCCCAAAATGTTCATGCAGTTATGCAGTGACAGAGATTGAGAGATTATGGCAAATCATAACACACAGCCAGCACCAGGTTTCACCACGTTCTGGCATCTTTGTCCCAATACCAGCAAATGTAGCTACTCTCCAGCTTCTGCTGGGACCTTTGCCTGTGGGGAGGCCATATGGCCTCTGCCAAATGCTCTCCAAGCAGGGGAACTGCTTCTACCTGTGTGACGTATGGACTACTTAGACCCTCATACCCTGCTGCCTGCTCCTGGGGATTTTCCCTACTACCTCATCACAGCACAGCCAGACATTGGGCTCCAGAACCTCTGTGCTCCACTGTTTACATAATCCTGTTTGTATTGAAACCCTCTCTTTCTCCCCACCAGTGGTTTTGGGAAACAGATTTGTTGTTCCCCTGAGATTGTTTTCACTCTTTTTCTCTCTTTCTCTCTAGCTACTTTCAGGAGAGTGTTTTTCTTCCAGTTTCCTGATGCATCACACTCTCCTCCTTTCTCTGTCCTCTTTCTGCAAAAAGAGCTCCCTACCCTCTGGAGTTTTTCTCTCTCCCAGTTCACCTCTCCACACTGTGTACCCTCCCAGTTCTGTGGCTTAAGTTATGTATATTGTTGTGTTAATCCTCAGATCAATATCCTAGGTGTGAAAATGTTTTGGTGATGATCTAGCCGCATTTCAGGGATGAGACAAGCTCAGAGTCTCCATGCTGTTCCACCATCTTGATTGCCTACAGTTCTAAAATTTGGAGTCTGAGGACACGGCAAAATAGGTAGGCTTAACTGTGTAGTGCAACCAAGTCTGGGGAGAAGAAACAACGAAAGCATAGAATGGAGCCAGGTCATTGTGTCGTGCATGCAGGGGTTGGCTCTTATGGATATCAGCTGTGGGTTCTGAAACGATGCCTCTGGTGAGCTGCTCTGCAGGAAGGAAGGGAAAGAATTTTTTTTTTTTTTGGCTCCTTACTTGAAAGGATTTTTCTGCTTCTCTAAAAAAATAAAATTATAGACTTATCTATATAGCTTCTTATGAGGATATTTGAAAGAGGTGAAATTAGTATTTATTGTGAACTTTGATGCTTTTTTCTAGAATGGTGTGTTTCTTTTATTTCTTGTCCAGTTTTGAAATATATAGAATTAAGCTAGTCTGTTTGTAATTTTTAACAGTTTTTATAACACGTAACATTTGCCTCTTTAAAAATTTAAATGTATGGTACAGAGTTGTTAACTATAAGCTCAAAAATCTACAGCCAATTTGTAGAAAGTGTTCATATTGTATAGCTGAAACATACCTGTTGAATAGCAGCTCCCATTTTCCCCTTTCCTAATCCCTGGAAACCACCTTTCTGCATTTTGCTTCTATCATATTGAATATTTTAGACACCTTATGTACATGGAATCATCCAGCATTGGCTCTTATGTAACTGGGTTACTTCCCTTAGCATAATGTTCTTAATGTTTATCCATGTACTGTATATGGCTAAATTTTCTTCTTCTTTAATAATCTTGATGTTATCATATTAATATTTTTTAAGTTTTTATTTTGATTCCAATTAGTTAACATACAGTGTGACTTTAGTTTCAGGTGTACAATATAATAATTCAACACTTCCATACATCACCTGGTACTCATCACGACAAATGCACTCCTTAGTCTCCATCACCAACTCACCCATCTCCTCCAATAAGTCCTTTCTGGTAACCATTATTTTGTTCTCTAATGTTAAGAATCTGTTTCTTGGTTTGATTCTCGCTCTCTCTCTCTTCCCTTTGCTTGTTTTATTTTTTAAATTCCACATATGAGTGAAATCATGGATGTTTGTCCTTCTCTAACTGACTTATTTCACTTAGCATAATACCCTTTAGCTCTATCCATGTCACTGCAAAGAGCATGATTTTATTCTTTTTACTGCTGAGTAATATTCCATTGTGTGATATCTATGTCTATATTTATATCCATTTATATCTATATCTTTATATCTAGCTCACATCTTCTTTATCCATTCATCAGTTGATGGACACTTGGGCTGTTTCCATAGCTTGGATATTATAGATAACAATGCTATAAATGTTAAGGTAAGTGTATCTATTTGATTTAATATTGTTTCATTATTTGGGTAAATTCTTAATAGTGCAATTGCTGGATTATTTTTAACTTTTTGAGGAATATACATACTGTTTTCCGGAGTGGTTGCACCAGTTTGCATTCCTACCAAGAGTGTAACAGGGTTCCCTTTCTCCACATTCTTGCTAACACCTGTTGTTTTTGAGGTTGTTGATTTTAACCATTCTTACTGGTGTGAGAGAATGTTTCATTGTAGTTTTGAGTTTTATTTTCCTGATTATCAGTGATGTTGAGAATCTTTTCATTTGTCTGTTGCCCATCTGAAGGTCTTTGGAAAAATATTTATTCAAGTCTTCTGCCCATTTCTTAATTAGATTATTCCTTTTTTGGGTCTTGAGTTTTATAAGATGTTTATATAGTTTGGATACTAACCCAGATATGCCATTTGTAAATATTTTCTGCCATTCCATCAGATGCCTTTTAAAAAATATATAATTTATTGTCAAGTTGGCTAACATAGAGTGTATACAGTGTGCTCTGGTTTTGGGGGTAAATTCCCAAGATTCATCCTTTACATATAACACCCAGTGCTCATCCCAAAAAGTGCCCTTCTCAATACCCATCACCCATTTCCTCCTCACCCCCCACCCCCATCAAAACCCTCAGTTTGTTTTATGTATTTAAGAGTCTCTAATGGTTTACCTCCCTCCCTCTCTGTTTGTAACAATTTTTTCCCTTTTTCTTCCCCCATAGTCTTCTGTTAAGTTTCTCAAGTTCCACATATGAGTAAAGGCATATGACATTTGTCTTTCTCTGACTGATTTATTTCACTTAGTATAATTCCCAATCCCATTCCATCTGTTGTCTTTTAGTTTTGTTGATTGTTTCTTTCACTGTGCAGAAGCTTTTTTTTTCTTATGAATTCGCAATAGTTTATTTTCCGTTTTGTTTCCTTTGCTTCAGGAGACATATATAGAAACAAGTTGCTACTTACTGCCAATGTCAAAGCGTTTACTGCCTGTGTTCTCTTCTACCATGTTTATGGTTTCATGTCTCATATTTAGATCTTTTATCCATTCTGAATTCATTTTTGTGTTTGGTGTAAGAAAGTGATACAGTTTCATTCTTTTGCATATTGCCGTCCAGTTTTCCCAACACTCTTAATGAAGAGAATGCCTTTCTCTGTTGAA